>JAODAL010005712.1:0-140626 GCA_025379985.1 Phyllomedusa bahiana | reverse complement strand
TCCAAAAATTCCTTTTTCCACCCCAGACACAGTTTCTTTCTTCCTTCAGCCAGGCGTCTGCTGCGTGAGGACGATGCTTGCCATTGTTTAGATATTTTTAAAAGTCCGGGACGGATGTGGACCAATTCTCGGTCTGTATTGAGTGTGTGGATCCAAGGACGAGGCTGGAGTTTATTTTGTCCTGAATGCAAAAAAGAGTTTCGGGAGGGGCTGCAGTGGGAACTTAATCTACATAATGTAGCGAACGTTTCCTTTTTACTCAGCGGATCAAGGGGAGATCCCCGGAATTTCCCTTATGTGTGGACCCTTTCCGCTTGTAAAATCCTGTCTCTGGGGAAGGCTTCTCGTGGTAAACACCTGAAAGTTCACAGTAAATCAGAAACCCGTCTTTCTGAACCCCCAGCACTTCCTGGGAGAAAGGAAATTTCTGCCCATAAGGTTTCTGGAATATTTCCCCGGACGTTGTATCTGTTGTCCCTGCATTTGGGCCCGGAGATCACGAGGACCCCAGGGGAGAGCTGGATGGGGCCTCTAAAAAAGAAAAGAAACTGAAAAATGTTCCCCAGAAATGACACAAAGAGAGGGGAACTGGGGAAAAATCCAGAGTCTGGAGGAGCAAAGGGGGGAAAAAAGCTCAAGAAAAGCGCGGGAGAACCGGGAGAGAGTCATGCCTTTTTACAGACTAGGAGAGGCGGGAAAGACCTGGAAAAGGGGGTCCGAGTAAATTTCTCAGGCAGGAAAAGGAATATCACTTCATCTCCGCCTGATCCAGCAGCGGGAAATAAAGAAGGACGAGCTGTGGGAAAGATGAGACCATTGAGGATTTGGTAATGAGGATCCACTGACTGTCTTCGGATCCAGACACGGGGTGACTTGTGTGACCCGGGGGGGGGAAGGTGATGAGGGCACAGGGGGGCATGATAAACAGCCCCCGATGTAGAAGACTGGATGTGGTGGGATTCCAAAACATTCCCCCACTTTTGTACATAATAACAGGGATAAAACGGGTTATGTGGGGGTCCGAGAATTTTTACTGGATTTAAACACAGCTCTAATAAATCCTTTTATCGACGACCTGAAAATTTAACCAGGAAAAAGAAAGCAGAATCGTCCAGAAACCGAGAAATTTCCGGGGTTTCAGGGGGATGAGCAGGAGGGGGTTTCCCAGGGGACCCTTATGGGGTGTGGAGAGCAGAAAAAAGGAGAAGGAGGGTGGGATGGTTTCCCAGTTTAAACAGGGGAAAGGGGTCATCCGATTGGGGGAAAAAAAACAAATCCCGGATTTTTTTGGGGGGGGTATAAAAAATCAGTATTCAGTGAAATGAAGTAAGAGATCCGTTACCCGGTAAAAGTCTCCAGTATAGGTCAGGTCTGTTTTGGGTTATGAGGCGGGCCTGTCCTTTTTTTGAGCTTTTGTGCCCCCAATCGGAAACTTCCCACACCTTCCTCCCCTTTCCTTAAACTGAGCCCCCCCCCATCTTTTTTTATGTGTATTTAGGAAAAGGGTTTTAAAGGGGCTTTGTGTAAATGGGTAATTGGGGGATTAAAAAATTAAAAACACAAAACCTTATACAGTTTAGGTTAATTGTCCATCAAGTACAAAGAAAAATTCTTCCCTCATCCCATGTGGCAATCAGACTGTATTTAGTGCTCTCCTAAATCTTTTATACACTTCTCCCTTTATGCTCTTTTGCACCAAAAAATCATCTAGTTTCATTACGGGTTTTCCTTCTTCCATTTTATTTTTAATTTGGGGGGTTTTTGGAAGGTTCTGGCCTAAAAAAACCCAGGGTTACAGTCTAATGTGTCGCCTCTCTGGTCAAAAGTGGTTTCCCCGGTTATTACAGCTGATTATCCAGGGTTAGAAAAGCCTCCTGGTGATCAGCTGATCACTGCTATTTAGGAAGCCGTTTTCAGCCAGTGACTGCTAACTGTCTTTAGAGAAACTTTTACATGTATCATTTGTCAGTGTCATTATGTTCATAGCAATGTGCAATACTTTTTTCCTATTAAAAATTGCATATTTTACTTTTTGCCCGGGCCCTTATTATTTTCATTTTTTTTTTAGTTAATACTCTGAACAACAAGGGTGGAAGTTTCTGAGAGCCGGGGGATTTTTACTGGCTCCAAAATTCCAGTTTATTAAACATACGGTTCGAAAAACCCAAGAAAACACTTGCACTACTCAAGGACTATGGTGGGAGGGTTACTGGCACTTCCCTGACTGGTAAATTTGCTGTCAAAACGCTAAGCTCGGGCCAAATTCCAAGGGGGAGCCAATGTTACGGGTTAAATTACGGGTCTTACTGAGTTCAATAAGAGCTGTCTACATCTTTGTGCATTTTGCTCCTGGCAGTCAGGATTAAAATGAGTTTATATAGTAAAGGCTTTCCTACAAGGCTCCCCATAATCTGTCACTTCATCCATACATCTCCAGTTACCTCCCTTCACACAAATTTTCCCCCTCTTACCGGGCCCTTTTCCTTTTCTTCCCCTTATCAGCTCCCCAAAAACCCGGGTCCCCAATACTTCTCCTGGGGTTTCCCCAGAAACTTTGGAACTCACTGCCCCAACAAATCAGCCCTTCCTCCACCCCTCACTAGTTTAAAAAGCATCCCTTCAGGTGGCCTACAATATCCCAAACAAGGGTATTTTTCACAGGGGCAAAATTTAGGGCCACGTCGTAAAACCCCGCAATACCCCAGGGGGTTTGGGAAATCACGCTGATTACGGTACCCCCGAACACGGGAAAGGGGGGGGGGGAAGCCCCCCGGGCCCCCTTTTGACTTTCTTTACCATTGATATTCACTTATTTCCCGGGTTTTCCCAATTTTTGATGTTTTAAACGGGGGGTGGGGGGACGAGGCGTAATCCATAGTTCTCTGAAGCTTGGTTTAAAACCGTAATTTCGGGGGCATTCGCAAGAAAAATAACCCGGTGTAAACAAACCCAAAACTTGTTTCCCCCCTCCCAATACCCCAAAAAAGGCTCCCCCCTCCCCCTTAATAAAAATAATTTTTAAAATATAGGGGTTAACAAAAATTTCACAGCATTTTAAAAATTTAAAAGGGGCAAAAGTACAGACAAAAAGACAGAATTTTTACAGTAAAAGCTACTTCAGATGGACAAGGGTGGGGGTAACCTCGTGAGGCTTGAAATCTTTAGGATGTATGGTGAAACAAACGGGGGAAAAAAGTGCAAAAGTTTACAAGGCCCGGCCCCATATAACAGAAAATTGGGGTGGTTTACATAAAAAATTGGGAAGGGAACCTGCCACCCGATTTTTACGGGCTATATACAGTTTTAAGTGGCCGTGTTTGGGCCCTTTAGTGAAGGGAGTGACAGAAGTGTGTGATAGCAGAGACTTTCTGTCTCTTTCCTCCTCCCTTGGAACTGGGTTTTTCCTTCGCCAATTTGAGTCCCCTTTCCTCATACCAAAGTTAGGGCATTTTTGGGGGGACAAAATATGAAAAAATGTCTTTTAAAATTTTTAAAACTTTCCCCCGTTGCCCATAGCAACCCAAACAGAGGGCCCCCTTTTATTTTTCAGAGCACTTATGAAATGAAAGCGACCTCTGTTTTTGCTATGCGTGATTGGTTGCTATGGCAACAAAGAAGTCTTACACCTAGACAGTTATCATACATGGTGGCCTTTCTATGTATCATGAAAATCCCGGGCCTGAGCTTTTCCTTTGGGGGGACGCCCGAGTTCTGCCGTTTTAAAAATGATAATGAATAATAATTAATTTTTTTTTTTTTCAAATTTTTCACAATTGTGTTTTAGTTCCCTAAGTTTTATTGAATATTACACTTAAATTTTTAAAAATTTAAATTTTAATTAAAATGTATAAAAATGTTCTTAAAATTGATTTATGTCAGTAAATTGAATAATTTGCACCCCTTTTTACATGTACTGATTCACTAAAATTTTGTTTTTGATATATAATCACCCAATTTTTTCACCCAGAAAAGTGCTTGGGGAAAGGCCCTTTAAGGGCGAAAGTCCCCATGGGGGAATAAATATCCTTTATTTAAAGTGCTGCCTGGGTTTTTTAATTTTGGATTGGGACTAAAATTATCTATTTCCCCGTCCAGAGAAAAAATTTTAAACAATTTATTATGTCTTAAACCCACTCTTTGTAAGAAAACTTTTATGGGGTAAACAGCAGTTGCCCCCAAAACACTAAAGGGTTTGTTTTACCCCTGCCCTCCCAAGAGTTTTTATCTTCTTTCTAATCACAGATAGACCAAGACATTAGTTTATATGTAATTTTTTAAATGCATGGGCTGACAAAATGAATAAAAAAATATTGCTAAAGATTCTAAAAAAAAATTCAGGAATATTGGTTTTAACAAAAATACTTTTTTTAATTTTGGGAAATGTCGCCCCTTTAAAAATTTTTAAAAAGGGCCCGTACATTTTGCTGGAGGGTTTAGGGGGAAGAGGGGGCTGGTATCTTCATGTGCCCCTTTTAAAAAAAACCCGACATAAAAATTTAAAATTTTTTGACCCCAAAAGGCTATGTGATTTGGGTTTTTGGTGGGAAAAAGGTGACAATGTTTTCACTGCATTAAATGAAAATACTTAAAAATTTAAAACCAAAATTGGGTATTATATATTAATTTAAAAACGCTGTAATTTTACATATAAAAATTTTTTTTTTTTTGAGATCTACATATACATTGATGTTAAAACTGGAGTTTAAGTTAGACTGGGTATAAACTACTTCTTTTTTTACATTGTGAACTAAACTAGCTGTTTTTAGGAAAGCTGTGCGACACAAAACATGACTGTTCTTACACCTGTCAAATGATTTGTCATCGAAGGGGGTTTTTCACTATGCAGTTTCACAGAACCACAGGCAGCTTCAGACTTGCACTGCTTGGTGGGTGGTTCCATAGCAGTGACTAGCATATTTAGCTCCCATATAACTTGCTGAGCCACTACACTGACATAAGTGCAGGAAATTTATTCTTCAGTAAAAAAGAAAAAAGCTACAGACCGCTGAGGAATGAATACAAGTGCTTTTCACTAATTAATTAATCTTATCTAATTAGAGATAAGGAATGCTCCCTGCTCTCTGTATGATCTGTAAGGGAAAGCAGGAGAATAACCAGAGAAACCTTCTCCATTCTCTTATCTCCTGACCAAGGTAAAATCAAAAGACACATGTATTTAGATGTCTTCAATTACTTGTCCCCACATGTTGACAACTAATTTTTACAGTGAGAAAACCATTTTTAAAGGGTTTGTCTCACCACACTGTTTCACAGAGTCCACTTTCATTCATGCATCCTGTCTCTTCCTGGTCAGGCTGTGGGTGATTAGCATATCAACTCAATGTTCAAAAGTCTGCTAATTACTCTAACATGAGAGTCAGAGATGTTTATCTAAAGTCCAGGGAAGCTCCAGAGCTAAAGTAAACAAAAGTATCAGTCTTTTTTGTTAGATCAGATAGCACTCAAGCTGAGGGCAGTTCTGTGTTCCAACCTGTGTGATGACATCAACCCTACTATCAGATAAGACAAACAGCAGTGGCGAGCAGGGCAGAGCATGTCGGTAACCTAGAGAATCCTGAGTGCACTTGGAGCTGAAAAAATCACTTTTATCTCCTCAACAGAGAAAAATAAACAAAGCAATATATTTGTAAAACATCTTCATTTACTGTTCCCTACATGTTGAAAGCAAATCTTTGTAGTGTGACAACCCTTTTATGGTTTCTTTGTGTGCTGAATAGTTTCAAATAAAAATTTCCACAAGGGAACGGATTAAAAGATTATAATTCTGGACAGTGCCTAAACCACTGAATATGCCTTTAATAAATAAAGATAAACACTAATGCATAAAAAGAAACTACGCGTTTTCTGTGTCTCTGGACTTTCTCAGGTCTCTCATGTGGGTGTTGTAACTCCTGGTAGGTATAATACAGGTCAAAGATAATTAAAACCATTACACTAAACAGACATTATTTAAGAATATATAAAAGATTGTTGCAAACCATTAATAATATCACAGTATATTATTGTGAAAATCTGAGAATATAGAAAGAGATCTCCTTGTACACATAATTAACATAAGCCTGTCTTAATGAAGTGTTAAAGAGCGACATGAATTCACATGCACCATTTTTTTAACTTGGTACCAACACAACAGGACTAAACAGATATAAAAGAGTGTATAATACAACAGTAAGAATGCATGTGCTATGTGCCAAACATTTTGGCACAAAGAGTGAAATTCGCCAAACTTTGTATAACAGTTTTTTCATAAAACTTTGGCACATTCTGGGTGCATTAAAATGTTTCGTGCCAGCTATAGAACAGCATGCTAGCAGTTTATTGGGACAATATACTCCCAAAAAATATTGCATGCAAATTCATAGATGTTGTCTTAAATGTGTAATAACAAAAAATGGTAAACGGAGGCCGTCAGTCTCAGTATAACATGTGTGCTAGCATGATACTGGTCACAAGATGTTACGGAAATCTCAAAATTCTACAGGACACTGCCTCTAAGGAAAGACATCTAGGGATATATGTATGTTCAGGACTGTGGCAGAAGTCTGACGTTTTTTCAGTCCGAAGACTGGCGCAGACCTATTCGCTGTATTTTTAATCAGGCACACTCCAAAATTAAGCGCATTGTAAAGTGCCCGAGGCATTTTGTAATGCACCTTTGATTGGGGGACGTGCTGGAGGCGTCACACTACAACCTTACAAAGTTACACATTTATAGCTTCAGTACAGCAAATCCAGGCGCATTACTGCTGGAACTGGTAGAGCACTTTAAAAGTGGTTTACCTGAGCCAGAATTGTCGCTTAGTAGCTAGAAAGCGTTAAATCTATGACCCACAGTAGAACAGGTTTATGGAGTCAGGCGCATTCTACGCTACAAGTGCGCGCAAAAAAATGGCGTCTTAGTGTCCAAATACATACATGGTGCTTGAATTAAGCAATGGTAAGTATGTAACCAAATAGTAACTATATAGAACCTTTATACTATTGGTCAGCACAGGATGATAGCTTTGGAAAGAACAATGTTGCAGTCATATTGACCGATGATCTGTTCAGAGTAGTCAATCTGAAAGTACAAGGATGTGGCCGTAATGATTATGGAAACCGAGACAGACCAAAAAGATGAGAAACTATTTTTGAAATACAAGGACAGGGAAAAGGCTACAGGTACAAAAAGACAGCAATGTAATACAAGTATTATATTTATGATGCCTCATTTTGTACTATGCACATAGCTAAATGATATCCATTGACACTATGTTTAGTAATATAAATGGATTAGTTCTGTAATCTTGTTGAAACTATCTGAAGTCTAACTATTCAGACAGTATATGTCAATATAACACAAAAAAGGGCTTATGGGAAAGAGCTGAAGAGATCAAAGTGCCATCTATTGGATGTAGCAATCCTCAATTCACATGTAACTCAGAAGAGTCTTGCAATGTGAAATGAATTTGAGCTTTGCCAGATAAGGTCATCTGCAGACAGCTGTTTTAGAGTATTTGCCCTTCTTCAGTGGAGAGTAGAAGTTGCTGGGTGAGAGGCAAGTGTGGCTTAGTAGGGGGAAAGATCTCTCCTTGGAGAGAGCCACCAAGTCAATGATGTGAGGATTTTATGCCTTTTGGACTTCGCTGATGTTTTTGCATAAAGAAAGGACTTATGGTAAAGAGCTGAAGCACCATCTATTGGATGTAGTAATCCTTAATTTACCTGTAACGCAGAAGAGTCTTGCAAAGTGAAAAGGATTTGAGCCCATGAGGTCCGAAGGGAGTAAAACCCTCACACCAATGACTTGATGGCTCGCCCAAGGAGAGATCTCTCCCCCTACTAAGCCACACTCGCCTCTCCCCTAGTTAGCCAATAATTTGTACTCTGCACTCAAGACGGGCAATTACCCCAAAATAGCTGTCTGCAGATGAACTTATGTGACATGGCGCAAATCCTTTTCACATTGAAAAACTCTTCTGAGGTACATGTGACGTGAGGATTGCTACTGCCAGTAGATGGCACTATGAGCTCTGTCCCATGAGCCCTTTCTTTATGCAAAAAAACTCAGTGAGGTCCAAAAGGTGTAAAATTCTCACACTATCGACTTTGTGGCTCTCTCCAATATAACACATACTGTATAATACCTTGATGTTATCTCTAGATGTCACTAAAGTACAGAATGTTACAGGACCCTGACTCAAAGGGAAGGAATCAATTACTTGGATGAAACAATGGTAAGTATATTAACGAATAATTACTATATTTAAACCTTATGCTGTTTGTCTGCATAAAATGATAAATTTGAAGACACAATTGCAGTCGTAATGACTGATGATATACACAGAGTAATAGAGCTGAAAATACTACAGACAAATGACAGGCCAAAATGCTGAAAAACTCAGTTAAAATTTAAGAACTTAGATGCAATGGACATAGAGGAATGACAATGATTTCACAAAACAGGTGTTGAATTTATGATGTCTTATTTTGTACTATACTTATAGCTGAGTGGTATAAAATTAAGCTATGTTTATTTCTATGAAAAAGATAAAATCAGTTCTGTAATCTCGTTAAGACGGTCTGGAGTCTTGGAAGGATAAAGAGCCATATTGTTATTATGACCGGTTGTCAGGAATAGCTTAGAAGGCCCTCAATTTGTAGAGTACACTACTAAATTGCTTCGGGCCCCAACTCTGTGCTTTGTTATATACCAACATATTGTATTACTACTGTGTCAGAATAGCTTAACAGGAATGCATGAACTTTAATGTTGTTTACACTATGTGTTAAGAAAAATGCTCCAAAAGGCCTATGAGAAGAGAGCTGAAGTCTCCAGTGCCATCTATTGGATGTAGCAATCAATACAAACTCATTTCGCCTCTCCAGCATATCAAGAGTTAACGCATTAGGCATCCTGAAGCAGCAGTGGTAGTAACTTCGGCAACAAGAGTGTGGCCATAGCATATAGATATTCAGTGGAGAAAATAAATATTTGATACATTGACGATTTTGCAAGTTTTCTCACCTACAAACAATGGAGAGGTACACTTCAACTGTGAGAGACAGATAGGCAAGCAGCTTGGTGAGAAGGCAACAACTGTTGCACAATTATTAGAAAATGGAAGGAACACAAGATGACTGTCAATCTTCCTCGGTCAAGAATCAGCTCAGAACTACTCGGGAGGACTTGGTTAATGACTTGAATAGAGTTGGAACTACAGTCTCAGAGATTACCGATAGTAACACACTATGCTGTCATGGATTACAATCCTGCAGGGCACGCAAGGTCCCCCTGCTCAAGCCAGCACATGTCAAGCCCCGTTTGAAGTTCACCAATCACCATCTGAATGATCCAGAGGAGGCGTAGAAAGACATGTAGTCAGATGAGACCAAAATAGAATTTTTTGGTATCAACTCCATTCAACGTGTTTGGAGGAAGAAGAAGGATTGGTACAAACCCAAGAACACCGTCCCAACCGTGAAGCATGGGGGTGGAAACATAATACTTTCGTGGTGCTTTTCAGCAAAAGGGACAGGACGACTGCACCGTATTGAAGGGAGGATGGATGGAGCCATGTATCACGAGAATTTGGCCAATAACCTCCTTGCCACAGTACAGTTTGAAGTTGGGTCAGGCTGGGCTTCCCAGCAGGACAATGCCCCGAAACACGGACAACTGAGGAGGGGCTCCGTAAAAAAATTAAAGGCCCCGGGAAAGGGTAGCCAGTCCAGCCCGAACCGATAAAAAAACTTGGGGGGGTAAAAATAAATAATCCAGCAACAGCCCCAAAACCTGAAAATCTAGAGGGGATCTGTATGGGGGAGTTTTTCCAAAATTTCCTGCTGCAGTTGTGCAAACTTTTAAGAATACAGGAAACATCGACCTCTGTAGTTTTCTATTGTATCAAATATTCTTTCTTTAAATAAAATGAAAAAATTAGTTCATTTAAAATCATAAAATGTTTTTTCGGGATTTTTTTTTAATTATTCTCCACAGTTGAAGTGTCCTGTATAAATTAAGACCCCCAATTTTTAGGTGGGAAACTTGAAAAATTTCAGGAAACAAATACTTATTTTCCCCACTGTAGGTACCAGAGTCTTTTTCCTTTTATCCTGAAATAAAGTATGAACCCCACCGGTTTGGGCCCAAAAGCAGCTTCCTTTCCTCCTTGCCCAAAGGGGGATGCATGAAAGTAAGGGGTTTTTTAGGAAAAAGAGGACCTGGAGCCTTGGTAAAATTCATGAGGTATTTGTGTCAAAGAAAAGACCTTAAGATTCTGGTCTAGCTCAACATTATTTTTGTAGAGATTTCGAGATCCCCTGTGGATAGAGAGAAAACTCCTCTGCAGAGTGCTGATAGTCTGAATCATAGACTGGTGCCATTCCTGCTACAGACTTATAGTAAGAACTTTAAAGGGAATGTGTAATCAAAAAATGAGTCATTGTTTAAGCCACATTTTTATGTTAAACACATTTTTTAGGATTTTTTTTTTTCTTTAATTCTTCATATCACTTTCAATTTTGTTTAAATATTTTTTAAGTCTTGCAGTTTTCACTTTGGGCCCCCAAGGCCCTTTTTGCATGCTTTAAAAAATAAGAGATGTTTTACAGAAGTTTATGTCTTAGGAGACCTAAGACTGATGAGTCCCTTGCTTTTATGGAGGTTTTTTAGTCATGCTCTGTGGATGGAATTTGTGAGGTGGACCCCGTGTTTCTATTCATACTGGGTTTTCCTTTCAGTTTGACCCTCTGATAAAGGCAGCAATTAGAATCTTTTTGTACAGAACAGGAATGTCAGACAATTTTTAGGGTTTGGCAAGTGAAAAAATGCAGGACTTAAGAATTATTACAAAATATTTAAAGTGATATGGAAAATTACAAAAAAATATAACCAAAAATTCTTTAAAAATGTTTTTAACATAAAAATGTGAGTTAAACAATAAGTAATTGTTGATGACACATTTCCTTTAAATAAATTTCTGAAAGCCTGCTAGCATGGAGTAAAGGAACGGTTTTTCACTCCACTGCTTTGTCTCCTGTCTCTTATTTTGCTTCAACATTAAGGCAGTCCGCCTCTTAATTGTAGTGATTCAGGGTAGCATTGGAGTATATGAAATAGTGACCACTACTACTCCCATCCTCTCCTCAGCCAGATTTGGGTCAGTACAAGTACAGAATAGTTTTGCTCATGTTCCATATTGTGCACCAAACTATGGGTTGTGTACTTGAGGCTTAAAGCTGCAATTGTTCTGCTAAGAGTCCTATCTAAGTGCAGCCATTTATAGATTAATGACATAGAACTTGTGTCCTGTAGTAATGCAGATGATTCACACCCAGAGTTTTCTGTGTATTCTTTGTCTCTCCAGTCCCCTCCCTGTGATCGGTATCACTCTGTCAACCTTCACAAGCAGGAGGCAGCGAAGAGAGGTATGAAGCTGCATTTCATAGGGTACACTGGGGATTCTGCACACAGCACTCACAAATAGAGACAGTGAGTTAGAAAAAGTGTGTAACTTTGAAGTTAGTCATTGTAGGAATTAACCTACTATAACATTTCACTTCTGCTCACGTAGATCATGTTTGTCAACTGTGAAGATATGTCCAGCAGACTCCTGGTAAAGAGAAAGATCATGCAAATCTCCTGGGCATTACACATACTCAGCTCTCCTCATTCCTGCTCTTCCTTTTGCTCATGGGAGCTGCATCCGGACATCTTTTGGCAACTTTCTTCCTTGCTACTTGCTACTATGATTGGATGAAAAATGAAAAAATGATGAAAAAGATGATTGGGGAAAAAAGTAAGTTTTAGACAAAAAACTTTTCATACATATGGCCCATAAAAGCTTACATTCTCATGTTCTCCTGACTCTTAGGCTATGTTCACACGGGTTAGCATGGGACGTATTTTGCGGCGTACTGCGCTCAATATGTGGCGAAATACGTCCCAATAATTAAGGTAATCCAAAGTTCTCATAGAGAACTATGGACTACGCCTCCTCTCCCCAGGCGAACAATACGCCACGCGGGAAGATAAGGGACATGTCAATTACTAGCGGCAAATAGCACTGTGTAATCCCCCATGGGACCAACGCCCCCCCCCCCCCGCCCCACTTGCTTTTTTCCCCTAATGCCGTTTAATCTTAAATGCACATTCTATAGTTACATAATAGAAAAGTATATTGTATAAGTATTTCAAAAATTATCTTCAATTTAATATATAATATTATATATATATATAATTTAATATATTTTATATATAAAACCCTTGCTTTCTGTAAATATTGTATTATATTTTTCCTTGGGACAACACTGAAGATATGACACTTTGTTGCAATGTAAAGTCATCAATGTATGGCTTGTATAGCAGTGTAAATAACCCAAAACACAGCCGTCAATGTCTATAAACTGCTGGCAACAAACGTGAGTACACCCCTAACTGACAACAAAAGTGAGTGCACCCCACAATGAAAATGGACAAATTGTGTTCTAAGTGTCAATATTTTGGAGAATGTATGGCCCTTTCACCCCCGGCTTATTTTGCCCGGTTGGCGCCGTATGCGCGGGGGATTTGGTGCAGTACGGCGCCAACCCCGCGGCAGCAATTACGGTAATCCATGCTCTCTTAGAAAACATGGAATCCTTTCGCCCCTTTCCCCCGCTCGGCAAATTGCCGCGGGGGGAGAAAGTGACTGCACTTAAAATTTGGGGGCCGTACCCCTAGATAATGCTTGTCTAGGGGCCTGGGGGCGGCGCCCCCCCCCGCCCGGCCCCCCCCCCCCCGGCCCCCCCCTTATTCACGGCGGTTTTGTGAGTCAATAGGCTCAAAATCCGTCGGGAAAAAGGGGGAAACTGGCCTATAAGGGGCGACCAAAAGTTGGTGTCTTTTAAGCCCGAAGATAGCCCTATTCCGTATATTTTTAAACTTTACCTCCAAAATCGGCGCATTACGAGCGCCCCCCAAAACACTATGTAATCATCTGAGATCGGGGGGGGGGCTGCGAAATGTCCATACCATGATGTTTAAATATGGTCAATCCCGGTTATGCTGGGACAGGTAGGCACTTTATAAGTGGTTTACCTGGCAAAAAGTGTCTTTTTGCGCTGAATGGCCCATTTATGCCGCAGAGAAACAGGTTAATAGATTCGGCGCATTTACCTCCATTGTGCGCAAAAAAAATTGCTGCTTGGGCACCAAAAATCATGCATGTCCCCTTTGTGTGGCCTCCATTATTGTGAAAAATTTGAAAAAATTTTTCCATTTTCAAATTTTTAAAATTTCTGGCTTTTAAAACAGATGTTATTCCATCAACTAGTTTAAAACTAGCATCTCCATTGTCCACTGTGGTTTGGGATCCTTTTTAAAAGTCTTTTTTTTTTTTATGGGATTTAAAGGGGCTTAGAAATGTTTGTATATTTTTCAAGAAAATTTGCAATATACATTTTTTTAGGAACCAGTCCAGTTTGACCTGGCTTTGAGTGGCCTGTATTTTTTTCCAAAAATCAGAAAATGTAGCTGAAAATGTTTAACTTTTACAAAGAATCCTGAAAAAAACACATCCCAAAATTTGTTCCGCAATTTCTTACAAGTTTGACAGTACCCTATATATGTGTGTAAACTGCTGTTTGGGCGCATGGCAGGGAGTACAAGAGAGCACATTTTTGGTTTTGGAATGCAGTTTTTGTTGGGTCCATTGTTGAATTTGCAAAATCGAAAAAAGAACAGAAATGAAACCTTACAAAGTAACCCCATTTGGATTCAACACCCCTCATGGATATCATCTAGGAGTGCATTGTGCATTTTGGGAGCACAGGTGTTCCATATTTTTTTTCGCATTGGGCCATGAAAATGAGGGGAAAAAAATGCAATTTCGCCATTGTATTTTAGGTTTCAATTTTACAGTGTTCACTATTGGGATAAATGACAAAATAAGTTTACTATGTGGGTCAGTACCATTACAATGATATAATTTTATACACTTTTTTGTTTTATTAATTTTACACAATAGAAATGCATTTATAAAAAAAAATGCTTTTTTATGTCGCCATAAGTTTTTTATTTTTCTGTATATGGAGCTGTTTATGGGCTTGTTTTTTGAGGGATGGGTTGACATTTTCATTTGTACCATTGTGTTGTGCACATGACGCTTTGATCATTTTTTTATTAAGGTTTCTGTGAGGCGTTGCGAACAAAATACAGCAATCCTTGTAGTGTTTTTTTATTTTTAACAGCGGTCACTATGCAGTATAAATGATATGTTGTCTTTACTTAGCAGGTCGAAATAATTATAGCGATCCCCAATTTGTATATTTTTTATGTTTTACTTTTTTTCCACAATATAAACACTTTTCTTGAAAAAGGAAATCACGTTTTTGCATTGCCATAGTCTGAGACTCATAACTTTTATTTTTCTGTGTACGGAGAGGGGCTTGTCTTTTGCGGGATGAGTTGATGTTTTTATTGTTATCATTTTTGGGGGGCAAGGCTTTTTGATCGGTTTTAAATCCGTTTTTTGGACAGCAGGATGAAGAAAATACTGCAATACCAGTAGTGTTTTTTAATTTTATTTTTATTTTTCATTTTATTTTTCAAAAAGTGCTCACGGTGCAGTATACGTGACAAGTTAGTTTTACTCTGTGAGTAGGTAGGATTATGGCAATACCCAATATCGTTTTTTTTATGCTGAAATGCTTTTTTTTTCTTTTTTAAAAAAGTGTTTTATTGTGTAAAAATATTTATACATCACTGTCTTCTGATAGCCATAACTTTTTTATTTTTCCAAATGCAGAGCTATGTAAGGGTTTTTATTCCAGGATGAACTGACATTTTATTTTGCACCATTTTGGCATTTTTATCAGTTTTTGATCGCTTTTTATTCCATTTTATGTGCTGCGGGATGAACAAAAGTCGCAATTCCATGATTTTTTTAAAACAATTTTTTTTACGGCCTTCACCAAGCGGGTGAAATAACATGACAGATTCATAGGACAGGTTGTTGTGCACGTGGCGATACCAAATTTGTGTACTTTATTTTTTATCTTTTTTGGGGCAATTGGTGCTTGTAAAGGGAAAAGGGTGGTGTAAGTGTTTTTACTTTATTTTTCGTGTTTGTGTTCTACTTTTTTTTACTTTTTATTAATTTTTCTCTTATTTTCACTTTTCCCGTTAGGGGATTTGTATCAGTGATCGAAAGATCACTGATACAACAGAGATCAGTACAGAGCATTACTGTCAGTCACCATGCCCGGCATGTCCACAATGCATTGCAGGGCATGGTGATGTCACAAACAGCCCGGAAGTGTTTATTACAACCCTCCCGGGCTGTCAGGTATGGCCACACGCTGCTGCACCAATTACAGACAGAAGGAGCTTACTCCTCCTGTCTGAAACTTTGCTATCACGATCATGATAGATAGCGACTGCTAAGGGTTAAGCACCTGCGGCTAGAGCTCACTCCGGCCACTGGTGATACAGCATGAGGACAGTGGTAATACATGATCTGCAGGACGCACCCACACGTCCATTTGCGGGGACGCAGCTCCTGCTAGGACATGTGGGTACATCCAATGTCGGGGAGGGGTAAACTAACTCTCTTGGGCATGGAGTTCACCTACTCTTCCTCTCCTCCATGATGACATCACAGAGCTGGTGGATGTTAGAACCATTCCATTTGAGGATGCCCCACAGATGCTCAATAGGGTTTAGGTCTTTACCCGCATTTTCTTTAGCAAGACAGTGGTGGTGTTGGAGCTGTTGTTATCATGTTGGAATACTGCCCTGCAACCCAGTTTCCAGAGGGAAGGAATCATGCTCTGCTTCAGTATGTCACAGTACATGTTGGCATTCATGGTTCCCTCAATAAACTCCCCACAGCCACTAGCACTCATGCAACCCCAAACAATGACACTCCCACTACCATGCTTGACTGTAGGCAAGACACACCTGGTTACCACCACACAGGCTTAACACCATCAGAACCAAATAAGTTTATCTTGGTCTCATCAGACCCCAGGACATGGTCCCAGTAATCCATATTCTTAGTCTGCTTGTCATCAGCAAACTGTTTGCGGGCCTTCTTGTGCATTATCTTTAGAAGATTGTTCCTTCTGAGATGACAGCCATGCAGACCAGTTTGATGCGGTATGAGACATATGGTCTGAGCACTGACAGACTCACCTCCCCACCAATTTAACCTCTACAGCAATACTGGCAGGACTTATACATCTTTTATGAAAAGACAATTTCTAGATGTGACGCTGAGTACGTGCACTCAACTTCTTTGGTTGACCTTGGCGAGGCCTGTTCTGAGTGGAACCCTCTGTATGGTTTTGGCTATTGTGTTGTAGCTCAGTTTCAGGGTGTTGGCAATCTTCTTATAGCCTAAGCCATCTTTTTGTAGAGAAACAATTCTTTTTTTAGATCCTCAGACAGTTCTTTGCTATGAGGTACCATTGTCATGATAATTAGGTCAATTTATGTTGTTGTCAAAGAGCAATGACTTAATGGTTCAAGTTTAAAATTTCTAAAGAGACAAAATAGCTGAGACTCAACTTCCATCTTGATTTACTTCTTCCATTCTTTTGTCTAACTGACTACTTATTACTGCTAAACTGATGTACTAGACTAACTCTGCTATGTCTTACACTACTGAAGGTTGTTACTTCCTCATTTCTACTCACTTCTTTTTTTCCAGATATTGGCTTTATGTCCAGAAACTGCTTCTAGTAAGACCGGAAAACCACAGAAAAGTCTGCAAACTAAACAAAATACTATTAAGTAATAGATGACAATGCTTTAAATGTAGAATAAAAATATTACTGAAACAGAACTAACATATGGAGGGTCCTGGTATGGATATAGGCCTTCTCCAATTAAATATAGAGTAATGTTAAGGGGTATGTGTAATTGACAACAACTAATAAAATAACAAAGGGGTATTGATATGGAAATTACGGGGAGGCTTAATTATGTGACTGACAATAATGATTGTTATCTATGCATAATGATGTAGTGTTTGATTAACATGATTATGCCTTAAAACAGAAGTTATATAAACTCATGTATTGCTTGGAATAAACCAGAAGATCTGTCATTGACATTCGTGTCAGTTCCATTTCTTTGATATGAGCATATGTCTATATTATTGATTATTGATTTGGATACCATGTTGAACTTCCAGTGACCAGTATGGGAGAGCATAAGCGCAATAACACCAAATTTAACGCACCTGTTCCCCACTCACACCTGAGACCTTGTAACACTAATGAGTTATATGACATTGTAGAGGGAAAATGGCAAAGTGGGCACAATTTGTCCATTTTCACTTAGTGTTGTACTTAATTTTGTTGCCAACAGTTTATACATTGATGCCTATGTGTTGAGTTATTTATACTGTTATACAAGCTGTACACTGACTACTTTACATTATATCAAAGTGTCATATCTTTAGTGTTGTCCAATGAAAGGATATTATACAATATTTACAGAAATATGAGTGGTGTACTCATTTTTGTGAGATGCTGTATATGTACAGTGGGGAAAAAAGTATGTAGTCAGCCATTCAATTGTGCAAGTTCTCCCACTTAAATTGATGAGAGGCCTGTAATTGACATCATAGGTAGACCTCAACCTCAATTCAACTCTCAATATTTTGTTATATATCCTTTGTTGGCAATGAAAGAGGTCACACGTTTTCTGTAAGTCTTCACAAGGTTGGCACACACTGTTGCTGGTATGTTGGTCCATTCCTCCATACAGATTTCCTCTACATACAGATACATTCTTTCATGTACACTGATCAGTCGTCCTGGTCCCTTTGCAGAGAAACAGCCCCAAAGCATGATGTTGCCACCCCCATGCTTCACAGTAGGTATGGTGTTCTTTGGATGCAACTCAGCATTCTCTCTCCTCCAAATATGATGAGTTGTGTTTTTACCAAACAGTTCTACTTTGGTTTCATCTGACCATATGAAATTCTCCCAATACTCTTCCGGATCCTTCAAATGCTCTCTAGCAAACTTCAGATGGGTCCAGACGTGTACTGGCTTAAGCAGGGGGACACGTCTGGCACTGCAGGATCTGAGTCCCTGGCGGTGTAGTGCGTTACTGATGGTAGCCTTTGTTATGTTGGTCCCAGCTCTCTGCAGGTCATTCACTAGGTCCTCCCGGGTGGTTCTGGGAATTTTTCTCACCGTTCTTGTGATTATTTTGACCCCACAGGGTGAGATCTAGCGTGGAGCCCCAGATCAAGGGAGATTATCATCCTGTCACCATTGCTGAAAAGCACCCCCATAATTCAGGGTGGGGACAGTGTCATGATAATTAGGTCACTTTATGTTGTTGTTAAAGAACAGTGACTTAATGGTGCAAGCTTGAAATTTCTAAAGAGACAAATGGCTGAGACTTGACTTCCATCTTGATTCACTTCTTCCACTCCTAAGTGACTAGTGACTAGTTATAACTTCTAAGCTGATGTGTTAGACCAGGGGTCCTCAAACCCACCGAGCCCACCATCCACCACCGCTGCTGGTTGTTGATGTGTAGCAAGGTATTGGCAGTAGTGGTGGCGGCAGCGGCGCAGCCGCAGTCCCCTAAGTCACTGCTGCCTGCTGCGATCTCTACCTAAACTGGCCCCTACCATCGCGCTGCTCGCGATACCTCATGTATGGGAGGTGCCGTGGGCGGTGAGGGGAGGGCCATCGCAGCACAGCGGCAGGAATCACCACCTGTCCGCTGCAGAGTGTCCGCCCCCCT
Organism: Phyllomedusa bahiana; assembly: GCA_025379985.1. NCBI lineage: Eukaryota > Metazoa > Chordata > Amphibia > Anura > Hylidae > Phyllomedusa > Phyllomedusa bahiana. Next base: position 121,872 of record JAODAL010005712.1, on the reverse strand, counting down.
CCCCCACAGTCCGCACTCCAAGCACTGCTGACGCTGACTTCCTGAGGTCTGACGCAGGATGTGACGTCAGTCCTCAGCATTCCCGCCACAGGAGAGAAGCCTTGAGATGCAGGGCAGGAGCACCCCTCCCCACCCAAGTGTCAGGGCAGGAGCCCCCCCAAATCAGGACAGCCGTGAGACAGAAGCCAACTTGGTCGGACAGAGGTGACCACCTTTTTAGAAGCTCTATAATTATTATGGATTGTATTGTGCTTTCCCAGTCCTTGTTTCTTGCTTAGCTTTTCAGGTGTCTGGGAAAGCTGAGTGAAGACCTTTGTAGAGCTCACAATGTCTGACACATTTGTTATAGATTCCACACAGTTTTCCCAGATGACAAGTTTGTCTAGTTTGGTGGTGATCTATTCCTGGCACCCATCCCTGATTATTGCTAAGCAGTCTTGTCATCTGGGAGAGCGGGAATCTATAACAAATGTGGTCAGCATTGGGAATTCTACAAATGTTGTCATGGCGAGTGACCAGCACTGCTGTTTATACCGATACATATCCCCTATGGGGAAAAGTGAAAAAGTAAAAAAAAAAGTGAAACACGAAAAATAAAATAAAAACATTGCACCACCCTTTACAAACGGCTGGTGCCCGAAAAAAGATACCCCAAAAAATATGCATTTTTGCTATTGCCACGTACGTAACAACCTGCCCTATAAATCTGTCATGTTATTTAACTCGCACGGTGAATACCGTAGAAAAAAATTCACAGAATTGTGATTTTTGTTCATCTGCACATAAAATGGAATAAAAAGCGATCAAAAAGCCATATAAATGCCAAAGTAACACCAAGTAAAACGTCAGTTCATCCCACAAAAAAGCCCTTACACATCTCTGTACATGGAAAAATAAAAAAAGTTATGGGTATCAGAAGATACAGATGGATAAATATTGTTTTGCACAATAAAAACATTTTCTTTTAAAAAAAACCAAAAAAAACGCTTTAACATAAAAACTATGTAAATTGGGTATCACCGTAATTGTATCGACCCACAAAGTAAAACTAAGTTGTTGATTTAACTTTACTTGTTCTTCATTTTAAATATTATAGTTGTTCCCATTTTGTTTTTTTTACTTCAAAATAAGATATGTGCAGTGAGCACAGGAATTTGTTCATAGTTTTTTTTTTAAACTATATTCTGGCCCTCCAATGTTCTGAGGGACAGTGAACTGGCCCCCTGTTCAAAAAGTTTGAGGATCTCTGTGCTAGACTAACTCTGCTATGTCTTAGACTACTGAAGGTTATTTGTTAATTCCTCATTTCTAATCACTTCTAGTTTTTCCAGATATTGGCTTTATGCCCAGAAACTTCTTCTAGCAAGATCGGAAAACCACAGAAAAGTATGCGATCTTCGCTAAGAAAAATACTATTAAGTAATAATTGACAATGATTTAAATCAAGAATAAAAATATTGTTGAAACAGAACGAACATACATGGGGTCCTGGTAGGGATATAGGCCTCCTGCAATCAAATATAGAGTAGTGTTAAGAAGTATGTGTAATTGACGACAACCAATAAGCTAACAAAGGGGTATTGATATGGTAATTATGGGGAGGCTTAATTATGACTGACAATAAGGTCTGCAACTAAAAAGCTGTTTGATTATTTTCATATAATTTCCATGCATTTTGGTGTGCTGAAGACGAAACAAAATTGAAAAAAATTCTAGACGTCAGGACTTGCAAACCCTGGTGTGAATCATTTTCCTAGCATTAAGGAATATTTTTAAATGGGGTCATTCTTCCAAATTAGCTGGTCAGCCGTTAATCACTTGTCATTATTGGTGGCCGAATTTTGTTCAAGATGTCAAAGAATTCTTGCATGTGCCATTTGTGCCCTTAGTCTTCTTGTCTCAAATCCTCTGGACTTCTTCATCCTCTGCTTATTCCTGAAAAATCCTGGACCCATATTGCCATGGACTTTATTATGGACTTACCGTCTTCCTCTCACCATACAGTCATTTTAGTGGTTACTGATTGTTTTTCCAATATGTCTCACTTTGTGCCACTTCCAGGTCTGCTTACAGTCCCACATCTCGCCTCCCGTTTCTTACAGCACATATTCCACCTGCATGGACTTCATCTGTATATTTTGTCTGACTGAGGGGTTGAAATTGTTTCGAAGTTTTCGCATGCACTCTTTTAAGTTGGACTTCTCCTCTGTCTACCACCCTCAAACCAACAGGCAAATAGAAAGAGTAAATCAAGTCCCTGGAAAATATCTATATCATTTTGTTTCGTTTCATCAAAATAATCAGGCTGACTTACTCCTTTGGGCTGAATTTTTCTATAATCATCTTGATTCCGATTCTACAGGAATTTCCCCTTACTTCATTGTTTACGGGTGACATCCCTGCCCTCACCTTACCCTGTTTACCACACATGATGTTCCAGTTGTGGATACTCAAGTGCAAGCTATATCCATTATTTTGCAGGATGCCGAACAATCTCTTCTGCAAGCATCTTCTCAAACCAAGGCTTAAGCAGTTAAAAAATGTTGATCTCTTCAAGTGTGGCTGATGGCTAGTTAAGTCTGCCTCCAAATTCCCAAACTCAAGCTGGGCCCACCTTTCCAGGGACCTTTTCAAGTTCTAGAGCATAGTAATCCTGTGGCTTACAAACTCCACTTGCCACCAACCATACAGATCCTAAACTCCTTCCATGTCTCCCTCCTGAAACCCTTAGTCCTCAACTGCGCCTCTCAAAAAATTTGACTCCTCCCATTGAAGCTGTTGCTGGAGACATATATGAGGTACAAGAGATTGGCGGAGAAAATTATCTGGGGGAAGCGATTCTTTTTTGTTGACTGGAAGATGTTCGGGCCGGAAGAGAGGTCCTGGGAACCCAAAGAAAACCATAATGCTCCAGATTTTGTTTGGAAGTTTTGGCAATTTTAAAAAAAAAGGGGAAAAGCAAAAGGGGTTTTTGAGTACTGTCATAAAAAGTGCGCCCCATGGTCCCCCCCTCGGGAAAACCCACCGGTCGTTTTCATAAATTTTTACCCAAGGTCCGCCAGCATTTTCGGGGGCCTGCCCCGGGCTGCTGGCCAGAAAAATTGCTTTCCCCCACCCCTTAAAGGGCCCCACACAGTGGCTCTCTGAGACATAAAGCGCCAAAGCACCATTGATTGGTTAATCACTGAGCACTGACCATTTATCACCTCATTTCGCCCATAAAATCTCTCCCATTTAAATGGTTTTTTTTTAAGTGAGAAAACTAGTGTGTTATTTAGTGTTCTTCCATGTATTGACGCTATTGCTTGTATTTTGACCTCGTTTGCCTGCCACCTGCCTTGATGTTGTTGCTCAGACTTGACTATGTCTCTGTCTGCCCCAATTGCATTAATTTTTGCATTTGGGCCTTCACCGAAAAGTGGTTGCTGCCCAGGGGAAAGGACCGGGGAAAGTCCCCCACAGCAAACCCCAAAACTGACCTTGTGGGGGGTGCGGTAAAGCCCCGGGGCCCTTTAAAAACCCACTTCCGGGCCCGTAAACTTATACAATCTTCTTGCAGTGATCTAGAGGATCCACTTCCCTCATTTGAGACATTGACCCCTCATGCCTTGATTTTGATTTAAATGGCTATTCCCATATAAGACATATAAAACATATCTTCTGACTCTCTGTTTTGACCTCCAAAGACAATGAAATAAGTCACGCTTGCTTCTCTTCAGTAGCGTTATATGGGAAATGCAGGATAAGCAGCTGTTTCATTGTTTTTTCCCAATAGGGGGAAAATTCGTTTTAACAGTCTGAATACCCTTAAATGCAAATCCCATTTCAATTTTTGATTAAGCTCTTAAAAATGGGGGTTATCTGACAGGGAGTCCTTCAGACAGCTTTAAAGAAAGAATAAAAAAAAAAAATTTTTTTACTGTAAGGGTTCTCTCTCCCAAACGGCCCGTTGTGTTGGTCAACAGGGAATTTTCCTTCCTTGAAACGTACAGTGGGGAGATGGCGTGTGTTCTAATTGCGCAATCACTCATGACTAGTTGGTGTAAGCTTTAACATACAGCTGATTTCCTAATTCAATGGCCAGGATCTAAAATGACTCTAATCCTGTATCTCTATCCAATATGGACTCCACACCAATCTGGTTTTACAAAGGGAGGATGCTCTTTCTGTAACCAGATTGCTTGCCCTCTCTTCCCTGATCAACAGTGGGGCTCCTAAAACCTTTAATATCACCATAATCGTATTGACCTTTTTATATGTTTTTCATTTTAAAATTTAAATGACACACAGTAAACCCCCCAAAAAGTTACATTCATGAATAAATAAAAAAGTTTTGACTTCCAGAATTAGGAGATTCACTACATCCTTAAGGGGTTTTAAGTGAAGGGGGTGTGACTATTTTTTTCCTGTTTTCCCAGTGTCAGACACATTTATTTCCCATTTTTCCTTTTCTGTCAGCCATGGCGTCTGCTGATGTGAGAGAGAGTTTGCTCTGCTCCATTTTTGTTTAGATTTTTTTTTAAGGGGCTCCTGTAAAGGCTGAGATGGGGGACACAAACTTCTCCCGGGCTCTGTATTGATCGTGTGCGGGATACACAGGCCCGGGCTGGATTTTTTTCCCTTTTTTCCTGAATGCAGGAGGGAGTTTCGGCAGCGGCCTCATTGATGGGGGAAAACAAAAATAAAAAAAATGAGCAAAACCCTTTTTTTTTGGTTACCCCAGCCAAAACAAAAAAATTCACGGGAAACCCTCTGCAAAAATGGTGGGACTCCCCTTTTCCCTACTGTAAAAATCCGGGGTCTGCACTGTGAGGTTTCTCTGTGTGTTTAAACCCCTGAAAGATAATCTCCAAAAAATCTCCAAAAAATTCCATCTTCCTCGCGTCCCTTCCCCCCCCCCCTCCCCTCCCTCCCCCCCCTTTTTGGGTTATTTTTTTCCTCTTTCCCGGGGTCCTGTTTTGTTTGACAGATATTCATCCTGGGGCCCAACGTTTTCTATTTAACAAATTAGGGATAAATTATAGTGCTTTTGAAAGGGGGACTTTTCCATGAAATTTTTAATCAGGGTATGTAGAGTTTTGGGGTTGTTTGCTTGCGGCGCTGGTCTGGTGGGGGGCGGGTGAAACGGGGGCCGGTGGCTTTTTGAGGGTGCGGGGAGTTTTTGGGCTTTCCCCGTTTTTGGGTGGGGGGGGGGGGGTGGCTGGCTGTGAGCCGTGGGAGGGAGTCTTGGGTTTTGGGGAAACCCTTGTGGGGGAAGGGACTGTGGGGGGGAGGGAGGGTTTTAGCCTTTGGGCCTACAGTATTATTAAAATGAGAAATGAATTTTTAAATGTGAAAGAAAATTTTAAAGGATAAAACCCTTGAGACAAACAATGGGGGGAACTTGTAAAAAAAAGGGTCGGGCAGCTCTTTTGGGAATGAATTTGCATAAAAACATAAAAGGAGAAAGCTTTTATGGGGAATTTTAATATGCAGGGGGCCCAAATTTAAAGTGGAGTTTATATTCTCAATGAATATGCATAAAAAGATATTGAAGGGGAAGGGGTTTTGGGGAATTTGGAAAAAAGGAGGCAGTGTGCTGTAAAAATTTTGAAACCTAGTCTGCTTATTTTCTTTCTAGGTGAGGCACGCAGTTGCAATAATTGAGGAAGTGAGAGGGAAAAGCCCATCAAAACGGGGCTGGGGGTTGTTTTGTTGGTGCAGTGCTTTGGGAAAAAACGGGCAGTAGGGTTTAAGGGAAGGGGCGCAAGCCTAAAAAGGGAGAGGGCAAATTTGACTAAAGGGTTTGGTTGGTTTCAGGGAAAACAGGGTGGCAGCTTCAGCAGGACATGTTATGAGTGGGGCCCCGCGGGGAAGGGGAGGGGGGTTTTATGTGGTTTCTCTAAATTGCTAATTGGGTGAAAAAAATTTGGGTGTTTACCCTAAAAAAATTTTTAATAAAAGGGAAGTGAGCTTGACCACATGTGATCGGCCCTCTAAGCCTTGATAAAGCCGGGTTGGGTTGGCGAAACAGGTCGGGGGAGGTCAGGAAATTGAGTTTTTAAATTGTATTTTCTCACCTTTCTACAAGTGTCACCTGCGCAGGGGTTTTAACGGGGGGGGCCTTTTTTGTTTCTGGTCTATGGGTTAGGGACATCCCCAAAGAAGTTGGCGGGGGGACCCCTTTACTGAAGTATTTATTTTGCTATAGAAAAGGAAATTCCTGAAAATTGGTGGGGTTCCACCAGCTTAAAATGATAAAAAGGGGAGTTTTCCCTTTTCCCAGAAGAAAGGGGTTTTAAATGATGAGGATAGAAATCAGGTTTTAAAATAGTGTGTAAAAGGGGTTTTAAAAATTTTAGATATAAAAAAAATTAAAGGGGTTTTTAGTTTTTTAATAGATGGGAAAAACTTTTAAGGGTTTAATTTTGGGCCTAGGCAAAATAGTAAATTTTGTAAAACCGAAATTTTTCACTAAATCAGCAAAACACGTCTTATCCAAACCCCCCCCTTCCCTGGAAACGGGAAATGTTCTGTCCAAAGAAGGGTCCGGGGAAATTTTAACTGCACGAGGACGCTGCTTGTATCTTTTGGGGGCCTGCATTTTTGCCCTGGGGGTCCCCGGGGGGACCCCGGGTTTGGACAGCTGGACAAAGGCCTAAGAGAAAAGAAGAAACCCTGAGAAAATGTTCCCCCAAAACTGATCAAAGAAGAAAAACCCTGAGGAAAGAGCCCAGAGTCGGGAGGAGCCCCAGAAAAAGATAAAGGGGAAAAAAGCAGCTGGAAAGCCGAGAGGGGGAAACTCCCAAAGGGTTTACAGACATAAAGGAGACGGCTGGGGACCTGGAAAGAGGTTCCAAAAGTGAGATCTCCAGGCGGGAAAAGGAAGTACCCTTCTCATCCCCCAAACTCTGATCCAGCAGCGGAAATAAAGAAGGACTAGTTGCCCAGGAAAAAGAACCATTGAGGAGCGGGTGTAAAATGAGGGATCCACTAAAGTCTTACGGGAAATCCAGGACACGGGTTTCTTTTTGTGATCCTGAGGAGGGGGGGGGAAGGGTAAAAAACCCACGGGGGGAAAATGATAAACACCCCCAAATGATTTTAGATGATTGGATGTGGCTGGAAATCCACACAAATTCCAAAAATTATGTGAATAACAGTTAAAAAGGAGGGGGGAACAAATATGGAGGGTCCTGCAGACAAATTATGGATGTAAAACAGCTGCAAATTTGTTTAAAACCTAAAACCCCTTTCACCCCGATAACTGTTTTTTGGGGTAAAGAAAAAGAAAAAAAACGTTCGGGCAAATTTAAAAAGGGTTTTAGTCTCCCTTCCCCAACCCAGTTTTATTTTTAAAATAATCAAGTAAAAGGGGACAAGAGTTTACATGTAATTTGAAAAACTAAATAAAACAATTTTGCCAAATATTGCAAAAAAATAGTTTTTTTTCGATGGAAGTGTTTTCTTTAAATTTAATAAAAGGTTAGTACATGTTTTGGAGCTTTCAGTGGAGAAGGGACTATGGTATCTTTCTTTGCTCTTTTAAATAACCCAACCTAAGAATAATATTATTTGACAACAGCTTCTTGCTAAATATTTTCCCAGGTGGAAAAAGGGGTGAAAATTTTTTTAAATGATTAAATGAAAATACTGCTATCTATATATTTTTAACAAACTTACCTACTGTTTTCTACAAACCATCTTTTATAGTTTTAAATTTTAAAAAAACATTGATTTTAATAAAGCGGGATTTTGAATTTAAAATGAGTATAAACTATTTTTTTTTTTTTTAAACTTTAAAAAAGGGTAAACTAAGTGGTTTGGAGAAAGCTAGGTGACACAAAACATGACTGTTCTTATACCTGTCACAGGGGTTTTCTCACTTTGCTGTCCCCCCCCGTCAAATGAGCTTCAGACTTACACTGCGGGGGGGGTGGTTTTAAAAGCGTGATTGGAATTTTTAAACTACTCTAAAACTTTTCTGAGCCATTACCCGACATTTAAATTGGGATGAAATTTAATCAAAGCTACATCATCTGAGAAATGAATCCAAGTGCTTTTCACTAATTAAAAATAAATCTAATCTAGTAAAAGAAAAAAGTCTCTACCTCCGCTTTCTTTTTTCCCCTGGAAGGGGGAAACAGGGGAAAAAAACCCGAGAAACCCGTGTGCATCAGAGCTGAAAAAAAAAACTCTTATCTCCTGACCAAGGTAAAATCAAAAGACCAATGTATATAGAAGAAGTGTTCATTTACTTGTCCCTACATGTTAAAAGCTAATTGTTGCAGTAAGAAAACCCTATTTAAAGGGGGGGTTTTACCTTTTTTTGTTTTTACAGAGCCAAAAGCAGCTTTTTTTCTTTTAAACCCGTCCCCTTATCTTAAGGGGGGGTGGGTTTGGTTTTATAGCAAAAAGGGTTAGACATTAGCCCCTTTGCTCTAAAGGTTGGTAACCTACAGAAACTTTTGTCTCCTCAACAAAGAAAAATAAAGCAATACACTTGAAAAAAAGTTTCCCTTTACTGTTTTCCCTTTCATGTTAAAAAAATAATTTTTTTGTAGTGAGACAAAACCCCCTTAAAGGTTTTTTTGGGGTCCTGAATTTAAATTTCAAAAAAAAAAAATTTAAAGGGGGAATGACGGGTTGGGGTAGGGTTTACACGGTGTATTTCCCGGGGGTAATTTCGCCCCGAAATTACGCCGTGTGGGGGGGGCAGGGGGCCCCGGGGAAGGGAGTGGACTTCAAAATGCATTAACTCCCCCCTCGGCGGGATTCACCGAGCAGGGGGGGGGGACATTTAAACCCTAGTTTTTTCTAGAAAATGTGGATTAAACCCTAATGACTGGGGGGTTTTTTTGCCCCTAAATTTTCCCCCACTCCCGGGTGTAATTACGGGCCCGGAAAATTTCCCAAAATTTTAAAACCGTGTGAAAAAGGGTAAAAATTTCAAAATTTGGACAGCACCTAAACCACTGAATATGCCCCTTTTAAAAAAAAAAGAAGAACAGTAAATATATAAAGAAACTATGCGGGTTTTACCCTGTCTCGGCACTTTTCTCAGGTTTTTTTAAAGTGTGTTTGAAAAGAAAAACAATTTTTCCGAGAGCAAAAGACTCCCCCGGGGATGTTTAAAACAGATCAAAAAAATTAAAAAACCCTTAAACTAAAAAAACATTTTTTAAAATATTTAAAAACTTGTTCATGATACATATGATACACAGTATTAATTTGTAAATCTGAAAAATATAGAAAGAGATTCCGGTAAAAACCTTCAATAAAAAACTAGAGACCATCTTAAAATAAGCTCCCAAGGGCGAAAAAGTATTTTTTTTGGGGCCCCGGGGCCGTTTTTTTGTGCAAAATTTGTATGTTGAATTTTGCCTGAAAACAAAGAACCTGTTCTATTGCAGGTGATAACTTTGCGATTTTTCTAACTACAAAGTGACACTTTGGCTCCAGGTTTTTTAAAACCCCTTTTACAGTGGGTTTAAACCCGTTCAAATAGTTTAAAGGCCTGGTTTTTTCTGATAAAAAGGCATATAGTCATTTTTTTGTACGGGTTTTAGTGAGATACGCCTCCAGCACGCCCCCCAATCTCAGGGGCCCTTTTCAAAAAATTCCAAAAGGGGGCGCCCCCCTTTATTTCCTGCCTTTAATTAAACCCTTAAGGAACCCCCCGGCCCCGTTTTGGGAACCCCCCCCTTTACACAGCCCATTTTGGAAATCTGGGGATTTTGCACTTTTGTGAAAAAACTTTTTGACACTTTTAATAGCCATGTGATTCAGAGTTTTTTTTTTCGTGAAAATTTTTGCTTTAAGTTTGTAAGAAATTTTTATCCCTACAATCCTTGTTTGTTTGTGGGAAAAAATCAAAAAATTTTATGAAAATTTTTGGGAAAAATTTACCCCGGGTTTTGAAAATTGCAAAAAATTTTTGGTGCAAGAAAAAATTTAAATTAAATTTCCCCCCAAAATAGTTTATAAATAGCATTACCCTATGCCCCCAAAGGTTTTTTCATCATTTTTTTAAAAGTTTTTTTTTTTTTTTTACGACATTAGGGGGCTTGAAATTTTGTAGTAATTTTCACATTTTCAAGAAAAAATTTTCAATTAAAACATTTTTTTTAGGGGCCCCTCCAAATTCTGACGTGGCTTTGAGGGGCCCTGCATGTTAAAATACCCCCTAAGGAAAACCTTGCGGGAAACTAGACCCCCCTTAACATAAATTTAAACACTAATTTTGAAGTTTTATAAAACCCCCTTTTTGTTTTTCAAAAGAAATTAAAAACAAAGTGGGGGTGAAATTTCAAAATTTTAGCTTTTTTTTTCAGATTTTCAAATTTATCCATTATTCACTGGAATACAGTAAAAAGTGACAAGGGAAATCAAATTAAAATCAATTTTTCCCCAAACTGGCCCTTTTTTGAGATATGCCCTATGTGGTTTGTGCAAATTTTTTGGGTCAACCATAAGCCCCCCAAAAAGGAGGAGCACCCATAACTCTGGGGTTTTCAATTTTTAATACGATTTTTTTTTGGCGGGGCCCCTTTCAGGTTTGGGGGACAACCCCAAGGTTTCTAAAAATTAATAAAACCCCCTAAATAGGGCCGCTATTGGGTAACTCCAAACCCCCTTTAAAGGGAAAATAACCCCGGGGGCTTGATTTTATAACCCCACAGGTTTATTTTACAAAAATTTTTTTTAGCTAAGGTGTGAAAAATTTAAAAAAAATTTTTTTCCCAAAAAATTTGCCCCAAAATTTTTCTTAAAATGTTTTTATATATACAAGGAACCCGGGAAAAAAAAACCTAAAACTTTGTTAAACAATTTCTTCCAAGTTCGGGGAATTTCCCTACAAAAGGGGGGGTAAAAAAAAGTGTTTGGGCGCATAAACAGGGCGTATTAAAAGGGGGGAGCCCCCTTTGGGTTTTTGGAAAAGCAGATTTTGGTGGGGCCATGTCCATTTGCAAAGCCCCCAAAATACAGAAAAAGGCGAACCTTTTTGGGAAAACGCCCCATTTTAGATTCAAAACCCCCCCGGGATCTCATCTAGGGAAGTAATTTTGCCATTTTAGGCACACAGGTGTTCCATAGTTTTTTTTAGCATTTTGGGCAAAAAATTGGGGGGGGAAAAAGGCAGTTTGGTCAAAATTTTTTTTTTTGGGTTTTAATTTTTTCCCGCATTTTGCCGTGCAGTGTAATGTTGTGAAAAAATTTTATGGGGGTCCGGAAAAAAATTTCAATTTATTTTAGATTTTTTATAGTTTTTTTTTTGTTTTTTACTTTTACACAGTAGAAATAAGTCTATAAAAAATTTTTTGGTTTTTATGTGTTCCCATTCTGACAGCCCCAAAATTTTTTTTTTGCTGTGTGCAGAGCTGGGTATGGGCTTGTTTTTTTGCGGGGGGTGAATTGAAGTTTTTTTTGGTCCCAATTTTGGGTGCATATGTTCATGTTCACTTTTTTTTTAAAAGGTTTTTTGTGAGATGTTTTTTAACAAAAAACAGCAAACCTTTTGGGGTGTTTTTTTTTTTTAATTTTTTTTAAAACGGTCACTGTACGGGATATATACATTTGGGAGCTTTACCAGGGCAATTAAAAATTACAAGATACCCAATTTGGGATATTTTTTTAATTTTTTCTGCTTTTTTTACAATAAAAAAAACTTTTATTCAACCAGGAAAAAACGTTTTTGCAAACGCCGTAGTGAGAGGCCAAAAACTTTTTAAAATTTTCTGTGTTGGGTGTGTAGGGAATTGGGGGTTTTTGGGGAGATGAGTTGATTTTTTTTTTAGTATCATTTTTTTGGGGGGCAAGGGGGTTTTTTTATCGCTTTTAAATCCAATTTTTTGGGGGCCAGGGTGAAGAAAAAAACTGAAAAACTAGTAGTGTTTTTTAAATTTTTTTTTTTTAACAGGGCTTTACCAAAGGGAGTATCCGTGATAAGTTAAACCCTTTTCTCTTTGGGGGCGCTAAAGGATTTTGGCGATACCCTTTTTTTAAAGTTTTTTTTAAAACTGGAAAGCACTTTAAAAAAAAAAAGAAAAGTGTTTTTAGTGTTAAAAAAAATATTTATGCATCGCTATTCTTTGAGGGGCTATAAAAATTTTTTTTTTTTCCCTTTTACAACTGTAAAAGGGGGGACCCTTTTTTTTTGCGGGATGAAAAATGACGTTTTAATTGGGACCAAAATTTGGCGTTTATAGGAGTTTTTGATCGCTTTTTTTTCCTTTTTTTGTTGCGGGAAAGAACCCAAAAACTTAAATTTTGGGGGGATTTTTTGTTTTTTTTTTTTTTTTTTTTTTTTTACTGCGTTCACCGTAGGGTTAATTTTAAAAATACAGATTTTTAGTTTAGGTCATTACGCACCGGCGATACCAAAAATGGGTTTCTTTATTTATTTTTGATCTTTTTGGGGGGATTTGGGGTTTTTTAAAGGGGAAAAGGGCGGTTTTCGTGTTTTTTTTTTATTTTTTTTGTTTTGGTTTTACATGTTTTTCACTTTTTTTTACTTTTTTTCACGTTTTTTTTTTTACTTTTCCCAAGGGGATTTGAATGAGGGGATCTTTAGAAACTTTCATTCAATTTTGGAAACAGTACATAGCTTGTTGTTGACTGGTTTTTATGGAAAATGGACAGTTTCCCTGCCGGGTAAGCCCCCAGGGCCGGCCGGGGGTGTTTTCCCTCAAAAGACAACCCGGAAGGCATTTTGCCTTTCCCTGGTATCTGTAGGAAAAACCCGGAGCGCAGGGATGCCCGAACCTTTTCGCTGCTGACCCGACAGAGACGCAGGAGGAGCGATTTTCCCCGGTCGCTCCCTTTAATTTTTTGGGCCCATCGTCCCCGATAATTAAGGGGGGTTAACCCCGGGCCCCCCCCGGAGCGATCCCGGGGGGTTTTTTGGGGCCGACCCCTGCGGGAGTCAGCTGAATATACAGCTGGGCTCCCCGCTTTCCCATCGCCCCCGAACTCTGCTTAGATTCCCCGCGATCCTCCGGCTATCCCTATCCAGGTGCGTGAACCCCCCAAAACCCCCTGGCGTAAAAGGAATACGGCCAAGGGTGTGAAAGGGGGGTTTAAAAAAAATGGTAAGTATACTCACCCCCCCAGGCTCCCCCCGCGGGGTCCAACTTCGGAGATCTCTTGGTTTGGGAGCGGTGCCCCAAACCCAGGGGGGACTCACGTCCAAGGGGGGGTGAATACAACCGGGTCATGCCCCGCGATGATGAAATGTATGGTTTCAAACGACCCCCAGGGGTGTACATAAAGGGGAGAAGGCAAGAAAGGGGAAAGGGCCTCCCGCCTTTCCCCCGTATGAGCAGCGCAAGGAGCCCTTCACTGTGATGGGCTCTGTGCGGCCGTGACCGCCAGAGTCAGTGGGGTTGGCGGGGGGGGGTGAGGGCGCCTGCCTTAAAACCGCCGTTGGAATGGCCTAGGGGGCGCCGGAACAGCGTCCTGAGTAAATCCGGCCCCCAGGGCATTTAAAGAAACCCCCACTTGGGCCCGCTTGGGGGCCCGGGAGGTTTTGCCGACTCTTCCCGGGGGGGGGGGGGGGGAGGTCCCCCCTTAGCGGGACCCCCCCCCAAATTCGGAGAGTTGGGAGTAGCATTAACCTATATATCCCAAAGCTTGCTTTTCCCTCTATCCTATACCCCTATTATACGAATTTCTCTTTCTCCCCTTTTCATATAACCCATTTAAAAACAAGCTCAGCTTTTTCCTCTCAAACATATCACCCCCTATTACCAGAGTTCACTCATTCCCCTGTCAAAATTTTTTCAATATTACAGAGTCACGCTCCCTCTTTCATATAACCCATTATCACAGAGCCAGTTCTCTCCCTCTATCATATAACCATATATATCACAGAGCTCAGCGTCTTCCTCTATCATAAAACCCCTAAATATCACAGAGCTAAAGGCTTCTTCCCTCTATCATAAAAACCCTTTAAATCACAGGGGCTAAATTTTTCCCTCTATCATAAAAACCATTATAATCACAGAGTCAGCGTCTCTCCTCTATCATAAAACCCATATAAAAACACAGAGCCAGCGTTTTTCCCCTCAAATCAAAAACCCCATTTATCACAGAGCTCAGCTCCTCCCCCTCTATCATAAAACCCCAAATATTTTCACAGAGCTCAGGTTCTTCCTCAAATCATAAAACCCCTATATATCACAAAAGTCATTTTCCTCCCCTTTTTTCAAAATAACCCAATTTATCCGAGCTCAGATTTCTCCCTCTAAAAATTAACCCTTAAAACACAGAGCGAAAGCTTTTTCTCCCCTTGATCTTTTAAACCCTTGTTTTCCAAAGACTCAGCTTCTTTCCTCTATCTCCGGAAGGAGAGGAAAAGGAAAAGAGAACGACTCAAAGAAGTGAACGACATACAGTAGTTTTAACAAGATGACAGAACCAATCCAATCCATTCATAATCCTTCCATTTATAGTAATAAATATAGTTTCAAGATATATAATTTGGCTATGTGCCTTGTACAAAATGCGGCATCATAAATGTAACACTTGTATTTTAAGTTATTGCTGTCTTTTGTACCAGTAGCCTTCTAGTCTTTGCATTTGAAACGAGTTTCTCATCTTTTTGGTCTGTCTCTGCTTCCATAGTCATTACGGCAACAACATTGTATTTTCAGATTGACCACTTTGAGCAGATCATTGGTCGTTATGACTGCAACATTGTCTTCTTTCCAAATCTATCATCCTGTGCTGTCCAACAGTATAAGGTTTCTATATATACGGCCGCACCGTCACGGCCGCACAGAGTCAGTCAGCAGCTGAACGCTCCGTGCAGCTGCTCATACAGGGGGAAGACAGGAGGGATCGTTCCCTTCTTGCCTTCTCCCCTGTATATACAGCGCCTGGAGTGCGCTGTACATACAGTTCATCATCGCAGGGGCATGACGCACGGATGTACTCACTCCCCCTGCGACGCTGAGTCTCCTCGGTTGGCAGCCGCTGCCAGCCCAAGAGATCTCCGAAGTTGGACGCGCTGCAGGGAGCCTGGTGAGGTGAGTAGTGGTTATTATTTTATTTTTATTAGCTATAGGGGCATCTACCTGGCTACAAGGGGCACTACCTGGCTATGAGGGGGGACTACCTGGCTACAAGGGGGCACTACCTCGCTATAGGGGCACTACATGGCTTCAAGGAGCACTACCTGGCTACAAGGGGGACTACCTGGCTATGAGGGGGCACTACCTGGCTACAGGGGGCACTACCTGGCTATAGGGGCACTACCTGGCATTAAGGGGCATCTACCTGGCTATGAGGGGGCACTGCCTGGCTATGAGGGAGTACTGCCTGGCTATAAGGGGTACTACCTGGATAAAGGGGGCTACTACCTGGCTGTCAGGGGCACTATCTGGCTGTTAGGGGCACTACCTGGCTATAAGGGGCATCTACCTGGCTATAAGGGGCATCTACCTGGCTGTAAGGGGACACTACCTGGATAAAGAGGGCTACTACCTGGCTATAAGGGATACTACCTGGCTAAAGGGGGCTACTGCCTGGCTATAAGGGGTACTACCTGGATAAAGGGGGCTACTACCTGGTTTTTGGCCCCGCCCTTTTTCCCCGGGCTATGGGGGCAAAAACCCGGGCCCTTTTTTCCCCCGAGCCTTTTATGCAGTTAGGGGATTGGGTTTTTGGGCTTTTTAGGGGCTTTTCAAAACCAACGATGGCGGATCGCAAATGACGAGCTTGTGATTTATGATAGAGGAGGAACCCTGACCCTCTGTATACATGGGGTTTATATGATAAAAGGGGGGGAGAGATCCCTGAGTTTTGGGTTTTAAAATGGGGAAAAATGATAGAAAAAGGGGAAGTAACTCTGGGGATATTTATGGTTTTATATGATAGAAAAGGGGGCGAGCTCTGTGATTATAGGGGTATGAAAGAGGGAGAGAAGCGAGTCACTGAAAAATTAAAAGGGTTTTTAAAATGTCCCTTTTTGGGTTTTAGGAAAACTTTCACCCAATTGACGGAGTTTTATAGGCGCGGGGTTTGGGAACTTAAAATTTAAATCAAAAATTTAAATCATACAAAAAAGGGGGAGGGGGGTCAAAAGGGGCCCACTGTGTCACGGTCCACGGGAAATTCTGCTCATTTTAAAAAATTTTAAAGCGGGGGCGTGTGGGGCACCACCCAAATGGCCGCGAAATTTTACTCACTCCCGGGCCACGCTGTGAAATAAAAGGGGTTAATTTAACCTTTCCCTTTAAATTTCCCAAACCCCGGGAAAGCAAGGATTTCAGACTGCGGGGGCCCCGGGGAAACCCGGGAGAACCCCTTGGGGCCCAAAAACCAAAAACCCCCTGGTGGGGGCCCACAAAACGCAGAACTGTGGGGAGGGGGTCCGGCACCCGGGCCCTGGCGGGAATTTTCAGTGGGGGAGCAAAAGGAAAACCGGGCCCTGCAGAGACTGGAGACGGGTGCCCAAACAGAGGGGGAAAACCGGGATTCCATCCCCGGTTGTTTTCCGGTCTAGGGAAAGTCCCTGGAAAGGGGAGGTACGGGCTGGGAGGAGGACGAAGTTTACCCCGCGGCCCGCCCGGGCGAATGGGGGAAAGCTGCAGACAAACCGGGGGCAGGGGGCCCTTTTGCTTCCCCTAAACTAAAAAAGGGTGGGCAGGGCCAATAACATCCCACCAGGCATAACCCCCAACTTCCCTCCGGGGGTAGCTGCAAAAAGCCCCCATTGGGTTTCGGGGCCTTTTCGGGGTTGATGGTGGCGGGGGGCCTTTTTAAAGAGCCCCTAGCGGGCTCCGGGCCATAACTAGACTGGGCGACCCCCACCCCCTAAGAGAAAGCGACAGGGGAGGAGAAGGGGGATTAACCCCCACCCCTGTAGCTATTTCTTTTAGAGACTTTTTCTTTTTGCCCCCCCGATCCCAAAAAGAAAAACTCCCTTTGGGGTTCAGCCCCCACAGAACTGGGCCCCCAAACCCAAATATCCCCAAAGAAATACTGGAAAATTTACAGGGCTCCCCCAAATCGAAGATATCGAAAATAGCAAAGCCCCTCGCATCACGGCACCCCCCCCGGAAAAACCCACAGATAGCCCTTTAAGGTTGAATCACCCTTCCCGCTGTATCCCCCCCGAGTCAAAACCCATGAAAAATTAACCCCTCAACTTGGAAAATCGATAAAATTTTGTCAAAAAAACCCCCAGTCTCGGTCCCCCCTTTTGCATGACCCTGCGGGTGGAAAATTTGGGATTCGGGTTTCCCCCCTTGGGTCCGAAACGCCTGATTAAAAACCCCGGGTTTGGGGCCCTAATCCCTGAGCCCTTTAAAATGGAAGCCCCCCGGGGATAGGCGCAGCCCGGGGGCTCCCTTCCGCGTAATGTTTGGGGGTTTTTTCCTCAGCCATTCCCTACCAGAAAAGGGATTTTAAAGCCCTCAAAGCTGTTTTTAAAAAAAAGGCCTGCAAAACCCGGGGATTGCCATGGTTTCGGGGGGGATTTAAAAGGTATTCCCAAAGCAAGGGGAAAGGGCCCTTAAAATTTGGGCCCTGATGACACAAGACACTATGAAACCCCGAATTGCAGCCCCCAAGTTTCAGCAAAAGCTGCCATTTTTTGAGAAACTCTAGACATTTAGAAGACGGAAAATAGGGAAACGCTGCCCCCCCCAGACTTAGAGGTCCCCCGGGGAGTTGGCCCAGGAAGAATACATTACCCTCTCCAAAATCTTCAATTCTTTTTTTTTTTTTTTGATGGGGGAAGGGGGACTCTCACACCCTTTAAAATTCGATCGACCCCATGGGCCCCTTTAAACCTAGAGCCACTTCTGTGTGCCCAGAGACATAATATTTTGGGCCTTCTTTGGACTTCAGTTTAAAGGGATGGGTTTTATGCAGCGGCGGGGGCCCCCGGAGGGTCCATTGACTATGATGGGACCCCCCAAACCCAATTTTTTCAAGACCTGTCCTGGATAACCCTTATAAGAGGAGATCCCCTTTAAAACCCACTTTTTAGGGGAGTTTAAAACAGAGAGACTTAAAGGGGTAAAAAAAGGGGGATACCCTTTTATGTTGATTGCCCCAAGGAAATGGCAAAACAGCAACCCTCAAAAACCAAAGAGGATCCCCTTCATTTTTTGTTTCCTTCTAAAATTGAAAATTGGGGGATTTTCCCCGATTGGGAAATAGACCTTTCCCCCCCAGCGCCGCAGCGATCGGGGAAACATCTAAAAGCCTCGAAAGAAGCCACCCCCTAAAAATTTCGGGGAGCCCATCACCGGGAACGGGATCCCCCAAGACACCCAGATAGGGGACTTGGCTGGGTCTTTGCAGTGGAGATTTCTCTGCCTAAGTTTTTGATTGAAAAAGCCCCTGAAGGTCGTTTTTCCCTATTATGTACCCTGAAAGAGGTGGATTTTGTTCGCCAGGGCCCCAACTTTTTTTGGGCAAAAATTTTTTCTGATAGTTTTTAGTAGGCCCTATTGGTTTTTCCCCAAACCATACAAATGGGGACATATTTGGTTCTCTCAAAAAACATCGTGAAAAGTTAATTTTTTTTTCCAGGTTTTTTTTTTCATCCTTTTTTGAGGTTTTTTCAAAGGAAAGCCCTTCATTTTTAAACACTTTTTTTGGTGTGAAGTTTGGCAGGAAAAATGGGTGTTATCTAGGGAAACTGGGAGGGCGCTCTTTCCCAAAACCCCCCAATATCCACCTCCCTTTTTTCCCCCCCCCCTTTTTTTTTAAAATTTTTTTTTAAAATTTCCCTCTTTTTTCTTCTCACTGCCCTTTTTTTTTTCCCCCCCCTTTTCATCCTTTTTTTCCTCTCACTCCATTGTCAGGGGCCCTTTACCCCCTCCAATTTAAAGGGAGAAAAGCCTCCCAAAGGGGTACCGGGGTCAATATTAGATTTTTAAAGCGTGGCCCGGTTAGGCCTTGGGGGGTGTTCGACATTTTTAAAAAAGGGAAAAAACCCCCGGACACAGGACGTCGAGGAAAACCCAAAACCTGGGTTTTCGGGTCACTTTCCTGTTAGGTAATAAAACCCAAAAGCCCCCCTCGACAGGGGGGCCCCCCCTAGCCCGGGGTCGGATCCTTGGAACTTACCATTTGGGTTGGGGCTTTTACGATCGAAATTTTTTTTTTGGGTCATGTCTACCCTCCCCCCCTAATTTGTTTTTCCCCCCCTTTTTTTTTGGGAGTTGGATCTATGTTCTATTGAGGGGGGTTATGATTGAGCTTTTTTGGGGTCATTAAACAACCCCAATTTGGTTTAAAAAATTTTTCCTTGAACGTCAAGGGCTTGAACCAAACCTTTTAAACGAGGGTTTTTATTAACTGAACTCCAGGCTAATAAGCCCGGCATAGTGTTCCTCCAAGGACACCCCTTTCAACGTGGGGGAACCTTAATTTTTTTAAAACATTTTTCCCCCGTGTCCTCCCTAGTTTCCCCAAGATAGAAAAAGCTGGGGTGGCACCCATGCTACCCCCAACTTGCCCCTTTCCCGGGTTTTCAAATCCAAAATGTCGAAAAGGGGCAGATACTCATACAAAAAAGGTACCCCAGATCCTTCGAGAGCCCTCCCCAGGTAATAATGGGGGGGGGGGGATTTTAAATCTCGCTTCTCTGAAGAAAAGGGGATGGGACCCCCTCCCGGAACCAGAAGCCAAAAAAGCCCCATACAGCCCCAGACTTTCGAAAAGGAATTTAGGAAAAAATAAGAGGTTTTTGGATTATTTAAAATTTTTATGGAGAGTAATCACCCCAATAAAGGGGGGGTTCACATTCTTTTCCCCCCCCCCCAATCACATTTCCAGGATCGATTATATTTTTGGAAAAGCCCCAGAAACTGAGGAGAATGGCGGGGCCCAAAACCATAGGTCCATCACGTGGCCCACCACGTCCGGGGGTTACGCTGGAACTAAGGGCGGATACAATACTATTCGCCCAAAGCCCTTTGGGGGCCCTTTAAAAAAAAAGTTAAAATTTTAAAAAAACCCCCAGGGCACCCAAAGAGCTTAGGGAAAAACTTTGGGGAAAATTTTGCTTTAAAAACGTAGGCTCTTTGTCCCCCCCAATTTTTTCCTGGGAGGGCTCACAAGGCGGTTATTCGAGGAAGATGTTTTGCCAAACCGGGTTTAAGAGTGAAGAGGGAAAGCAAATTTAAAAAGGCAAAATTACCGTCCCAGTTAAAACTGGCTGGGGGCCCGCTTTAAAAAATCACCCAACAAAAGCTAAGTTAGGGAAAAAAATGGACTTGTTCACAATTTCGTTCTTTAATGTTAAAGAAAAAAGAGAAACTCCTCAATTTTTTTTTTTTCTCAAGCAACGTTAAATTTTGAAAGGTAATTTGGCCTCCCTCCTGTTTGGGGTAAAAGCAAAGAGATGACGCGGGGCTGTTAACCTTTTTTGCCCCGCGAAACATTCAGGGCGGGTCACATATGATCCTAAGGGGATCGCTAAATGTTTTTTACTTATTACTCTAAAAATATACTCTCTTCCCCCAAAACCCCTTTCCTTTTGACCCACGAGCGGGGAAACAGGCCCTTTTGAGCGTTTTTTTTCTTAAATGTCCCCTTTCCCAAACCCCCCCAAAAGGGGGCCCGTGGGCACCCTAAAGGGTATGGGCAGGGAAAAATTTTGGGGGGGAGTCTTGAAAGGGGCTAAAAAAAAAAAAGGGAAAGGCCCCCGGCCCCCGAGGGCCAGAAAACTATAAATACCAAAACCCTTTCCCTGGATTTTTATTCACCAACTCCAGGGGCTATAATTTTGAAACCTGGAGGGTAAACAGGTTTTCTCTGGTTTTCTACACTTTTATTTGACATTGATACCCAAACCCACAAGGACCCGAGGAAGTATCTAAAATTTCAAAGGGCCCAAAAGGCCCCCCCGTTAAACTCAGATTTTAAAGATTTTTTTCAAAAAATTCCCGGCTGATTGGGCTGGCAATCGGTTTCCACAAATTTAAACCATAAAGATCAAGTCATTCGTTTTTTTGGTCGGGAAGGAGGAGACAAAACACGTGGGCGATCAACCTTATTGACGCCCTAAACAAAACAACTCCTCGGGGGGTTGGGTTTTTAAATTAGGGTGCCCAAAAAGGCTTCGGACAAGGGTAAATTTTTGGAAAATAAATGGGGTGGGGGACTCTGCGACGGTTTGGTTGTCGGGACCCTTTCTTTAAAGCTTTGGGCGGTTGTGCTCCCTCCCACCGCAACTATAAAACCCCTCATGTCTCCTCTCCTATTTATTAAACTGAATAACGGACGAGACAAAAACTTTCCCCCTCTCCCCCCTTTTGTTCGTACAAAGTGGTGAGCCATTTCCCCGCCATTCGCCTCAACCAGGACATAAAAGAGGGGTTATGGGGAGGGAAAAATAGAATAAAAACTTTAAATTTTCGCTGATGGGTATCTTAAATTAAAAGCTCACAAACCCCAACACCCACCCAACCCCAAAACCCCATAATCTTTTTCAAGGTTTTTTTACAATGTCTCCCGGGGTAAAAAATTTTAAAACCCAAAAAAACAGAATTTTTACCCATTAATTTAGGGAAAGGGGGGAATTGAATTCCCTTAAAGCTAAAATAATTATAATTGGAAACAAACCTCCTTGAAGATCTGGGGGTCAATCTCACTAAGACTTTTTCGGGGCCCTTTTAAAAGGGGCAAAATTTCCCCAAAACATACTTGGGGATTCTTTCCCTAATTAGAAAAAAGGGGAAAACCTGCCCTTATCTTGGGTTTTTAACTGGCAGCAATTTAAGATGACTATCCTTCCCCGTTTTTTTTATTTATTTTTAAAACCCCCCAATTTCCAATCCCCCAAAAAAACTTTAAAAACACTCCCCAAACATATATTTAAATTTTCCCGGGCCCCTTTGGGAGACAAAGGATTGGTAGAGCCCCATTATTTCGCTAAAAAAAACTGGGGAGGTTTGGGGCACCAGAAACCGGATAAAATATTAATTTTTCGGCGCAATTGAGGTACCCCTGCGTGGGCAACCTTTTTGCATATTCCAGGTGGGCGGGGATTGAAAAAATTTTTGGGGTAGGGTTTTGGGCCCTCCCAAAAATCAAATTTTATGTGCCACAGCAGGGAAAACAATTTGGGGGTTTTCTACTTAAAGGGCCAATGAGAGTCCTTCGGGGATTAAAAGGATAAAATCGCCAAGAAAAATTTAAACTTGCTCAACCCACCCGGGGTTTTTGACTTCGTTCCTTTTTTCAACCCCTTTTCAAAAGTGGGGTTTTAAAAAACCCCGCCCAAAGGGGGGAAGGTTTTAAAAAAAAATTTTTCATGCTGCAGGGTTTTGGGTTTTCCAAATTAACTAAAGGCGTTTATTGGGCTTTTCGGAAACTCCCAAAAAATATACTCCTTTTCCCCAAAAGGAGTAGATAGATCTATTTTTGGGAGATCACCCAAATTTTCCCATAAAGGTTGGGGTCCTCAGTGGTATCCCAGTACGAGATTTTTATTGCTCTTCAAAGTAAAACAACCCACACGGGGTTTTTAAATTTCAGAAATCAAAACGATATAAAGTCCCTTTAATCCCGGGTATCCAAGTTTAAAACCCGCAAAGCATGATTTAAAATGGGAAGTTTTTTTCAAAAAGGGGCATATCACAAGGAATGGGATTTAATTTTGGAAAAGGGGCCCGCCCCGGGCGTCCAGGTGTAAAAATATACAAGGGGAAAAAACAATTTAAGGAAAATTCAAAAGTTTTGGTATCATACCCCGGGGGGGGGTTCCTCCCCTAAGAAATTTTCCCATCAGTGTCAGTAGATGGGTGGGGGATGCAACAAAGCCCCGGGCCCTTTTTATTTTTTGGGGAAAGTCCTAAAATTTTCAAACTCTTTGGGGTTAATTTTTTGAACTTTCTTAAAGGGTAAGTTAGATATGCAAAGGGTTCCGCTTGATCCCCATTCTTTCCCTTTTAAATTGTCTTTTTCCAAACCCGGGGCCCCAGTTCTCGAATTTCTCGGGATATTTTTAACAGCGAGAAAGTTTTTAAAATGCTTTTTTTTGGGAAAAGGGGGGAAATCTCCCTCGAAAATTTGGGCCTTGTCCGAGAATAAAAGGGAAGTTAAAAAAAGGGGGTGGAAAACCTTCGGCATCAATAAATTAAAAAGGGGGGGGGGGGTTTTTAAAGGCCAAAAAAATTTTTTTTTACCCCCATTTTTTCCCAGTAGATGATATATGGTTTTTTCAGGGAGGGGTTTTGGGAAGAGATGTGAAAAAGTCTGACCTTTCAATTTCGGTGGGATTCCATTTACAGCTTAGGCCCCCTCAACTCTCCCCCCCCTATCCCCCAACCCCCGGTTGTCTTTGTGATTTGTCTATTTGGGTTTAATTGTCTTTTGCCAAAACTCACTTTAGGATATGTTTGGGTTTTTTTTGAGGATATGATTCTCAGATTGTATAAAAACACTATTGTTTTTGATAATTTTTAATGCCCGTTACTTGTACTATTTGGGGTTGAAAAACCTTAAAAATTTGTCATTTTTTTGTTCTCAAAAAAAATATAATAAAATTCAATTTAAAATAAAATAAAAAAATAAATATGTAAGCGGATTTAAAAAAGAATTTTTTTTTTAACAATTTTTTTTTTGGTTAAATTTTTCTTAAATTTCTTTAAAATTTCCCTTTTAAATTTTTTCCCTAGGCAAACCCAAAATCAATAGCAAGAAATTGGGAAATTTGCATTCACGGGCCCTCAGGGTTAAAAGAAAAAATATATTTTTTAGTTGTGAAAAGGATCATGATCACGGTGCTGCTGCACACTTAAAGTGCTTACCCTTGAAAAGGCCTATGACTGGGAAAAAATTTGGGGGTAGATTGAAAACCCTTTTTTTCTTAACCCCGAAGGGCCCAAAACTCCAGGAGGGTTTTGGGTCCGTTCACACGACGGGCCCCGGGGCGGGGGGGGGCATGGGTTTTTGGGGAAGGGGTTTTCCCCTTTAAAGAAATTAAAAGGCAGGGGGCAAACCGTGCCCAGCCGCGGGGCAACCCGCGCACCCCCCGGGAAAACCGGCGGGGGCCGCCGCGTGATACCCCCAAGGAAAAAGACAGGGGAGTTTCTCCCACACGCATTTGGGAAGGGGCCGGGGGCCCCCCAAACCGCGGCAAAAACCCCCGGGGGTTTGAATTTTTAAACACCCCTTTCCAAAAGGGAAAACCCGGTTTTAAAAACTAAAGTGAAATTTTGGGCCCCGGAAAAACCCCTTCGGAAAACCCCGGGGGAAAATCCGTCGTGTTAAAATGTCCTTTTTCTTTATCAAATTGGGTGCCAAAATCTTTCCAGATCAAGGGGCCGATGCACCGCACCAAAAATTTTGGAGATGTTAGATTTTTCCAAACCCCAAAATTTTGGGGGTGCTTTCGATGAAGCTCTCCCCTTTTGGGTAAAAAAGGAAAAAAAAAAAACAGAAAAAAAACACAAATTTAGAAATAAAAAAACATTTTTTCAATCTTTGACTAAAAAATTTGATAAATGAAATTTAAGTCAAACATCAATTTAAAAAAAAAAAAAACATTTTTAAAAAATTTCCTCAAAGTATCAGGGATCGTTTTCGTGGGGGAGATGGATTTTCCCCAAGTTGGGGTCCTGCCGTTGGGAAATAAAAATCTCTAGGACAATAAAAAGAGGGGCATGCTCGTAAAATCTAAAACTTTCAGGGTTTGCTGTTTAAAAAAAAAATTTCATTAAAAACCATAAATAAATATATATAAAAATTATAAATATATATATATATATATAAATTTAAAAAAATATATTTTATAAAAAATATATATTTTATAAAAGTAATTTTATATTATTTATATATTTTTAATAAATAATATATTAATATTTTCATATATACTGTAAATTTCATTTTTGGGAATTTTTTTACCTTCTCAGCCTAGGGATAATTCGTAATAAGGCCATGGGCCCTTTTTGAAGTAAAATTTAAAAGGGTGGACCAATAGCCTTAATTGCCTTTTTATTAATTCTTTTTAATCCAATAACAAAAAAAATGTAAAATAAGATTTTTCAAAATAGATCAAATCTAATGTTCTATTTAATAACACTAAGTGACTCATTAGTACATAATCATTCAATAACTAAAATCGACAAAAATCTTGTATAAAAAAAAATTATAAATCACCCTCACATTAAAACCCCACCCACCCCAAAATAAACATAAACCTAAACCAAAAACAAAAATCAAACAAAACCCCCAAAATTACCAAAAAAAAATAAAAAAGCCGCAAAAGGGCAAAAAAAAAATTTAAAAACAAATTCCCCAACCCCCCAAACAAAATAGCAAGGGCCCCTTTTAAAAAAAATAAAGGGGTTTTCTCCCCGCTGGGTTTTTATGTTAAAAGATCTTTTCCCAAAAAAAAAGAAAAATTGCAAAATATGTCGAAATTTAAAAAATGGGGATATCTTTTTCTAAGAAAATCCTCTCTTGTATGGGCTGGGAAACGCTCCTCGATCGCTAAAGCTCCCAAACCCTTTTTTATTTTAAAACTTTATAGGCCGCCCGGGTTGGTTTGCAATTGGGACAGACCTGGCCCCAAATGCAGTCTAGGGAAAAACAGTAAAAAACGCCCCGAATTCAAAGGGAAAAAAAAAACAGGGAAGAGGTAAAATGAATTAATTTTAGTAACAAAAACCCCTTTTTAAACAATACCTGCAAGCAACTCTACAATCCTGCAATAACCACAACCCTCACAAAAAAAACTAAAATTGCCAGCACCCACATAATTAAATTAAATACAATACCCACTGTAACAGAGTGTCTGGACTCTTCATAGAGGGAAGGTATATCTGCCCAAGATTCCTTATGTCTGCCAGGTAAAGAGCAACCAGATAGTGAAGTGTCAGAGATCTAAAAGATCTTTATGTGTAGGGTTTAGTAAAGCCCATTTGCAAGGGCTGGTTTGCTGGAGTGGGGATAGCGAGAGTGGGCCCCACTCCAGCTGGACAGTCCGGGTCTTGGGCTGTCTAATTAGGCCCAGGTGTGTCCGCATCATATAAGGCCAGAGCTGCAGACACACAGTCTCTCAGCCTGGATACAGGTTATCTGCCAAGAGCCTGTGGGAGCACTTTCCTTGTGGTACAGTGATACAATTATGTTTGGTGACTGGTATTAGGCCAGCACTGTGATAGAGAGGTATTCCTAATGTTTAGTTAGAGCCGGACAGGCATACGATTCGTTTCGTTTGTTTTGTTTTTATGTACCACAAACTGACAATAAAACTGGCTGCGGTCAGTTTTAAACAAACTTCTCTTGTCCTTTGGACTTCGGTGCCTGCTGAACCGTGCCCCGTCTACCCAGGAGACGACCACCCACTACCTAATCCCTTACAAGCGCTGGAGGATGCGTAAGCATTAATTTTTGGCACAGAAAAGCAAAGCTGGAAATTTAAAGGGTCGGAGTCCTCTTTGTTTTGCATCCTGAAAATGGAGGATGTGATAAAGGCAATATTGCAAGCTGTGGCATTTCAACAGGAGGCTACCCGTGTGCAGCAGGAGGCTACCAGAGTGCAGCAAAGAGCGCTGGAGGAAACAAGCTGCAGGCTGACGGCGCAACTCGAGGTTACACAGGAGGAGTAGCGAAAAGACCGGGAAACCCTGAAGTGGTTGTGCAGCAACTCACCAGTGTCTCAGAATGGACCCCAGGTGGTGC
Organism: Phyllomedusa bahiana; assembly: GCA_025379985.1. Taxonomy (NCBI): domain Eukaryota; kingdom Metazoa; phylum Chordata; class Amphibia; order Anura; family Hylidae; genus Phyllomedusa; species Phyllomedusa bahiana. The sequence continues at coordinate 95,238 of JAODAL010005712.1, read as the reverse complement.
AGACACTACTCAAGCCTCAATAAGAGCCAGTCATTTCCTACAAAAGATGACAGCAGCTGATGACGTGGAAGCCTACCTGACCACCTTTGAGAGAACTGCTGAACGAGAGTGTTGGCCAAGGGGACAGTGGGCAGGACTGTTGGCAACCTTCCTTTCAGGAGAACCCCAAAAGGCCTATTATGACCTGGAAACGCAGGATGCTATGAACTATGAAAAACTAAAGTAAGAAATCCTAACACGACTTGGAGTCACGGTTTCTGTTCACGCCCAGCGGGTGCACAACTGGGTCTACAGCACGGACAAACCTCCAAACTCTCAGATTCATGACCTCATACACCTGACCAAGAAGTGTTTGCAGCCAGAGATCTTGACAGGCCCCCAGATGGTGGAACGGGTGGTGATGGACCAGTACCTGAGATCCCTCCCATCCACCTTGCGCAAATGGTTGAGCCATGGAGACCCCAAAGACGCTGACCAGATGGTGGAGATGGTGGAGAGGTACACACCGTGGAGGAGCTGCTGAGTCTGCACCTGGTAAGACTGTTCTAAAGGAAAAGGGGGCTGGCAGATCGCATATGTTTGTGCGTACACATGGAGAGACTGACAGCCCAGACTCTAGAAGCCGGCAAGCCATGCCAGGGAAGTCAAGGCTCAATAAGAGACTCAGTAAGGACGTAATAAAATGTTTTCGGTGTCTAATGCCAGGTCATATGGTTGCCAATTGCCCACTGTATGATGAACATATGCAATGTGATGTCTCATATATAAACCGCCGGTCATCCCTGTATGCTAAGCGTGCGTGTGTAGCATTTCCAGACACTGGAGGTGAGACACACATGTGTTCCATTACTATAGGAGGTAATGAAGTAAAGGCGTTATTAGACTCAGGTAGTCTGGTGACCTTAGTAAACGCCGATTTGGTGAAACCAGAAACCCATCTGGAAAAAACGATAGCGGTGACCTGCATACATGGGGACACTCTCCATTACCGCACTGCTATCATGGACATCCATACACAGTTTGGGGCCGTAAAATTTTTGGTAGGGTTAGTGCCCTTGTTAATGCATGATGTCATCATGGGGCGGGACTTTCCATATTTCTGGGAATAGTGGGGACATAAAGTCTCTAAGACCCTACCGGTGAGCGAAGCCATAGTTGAGGGGAAAACTTTCCCCTATTCTTTATGGCTGGGGAGGAGATGAACCCATGAGGGGTGTCCTCAGAGGGTCAGAGCAGTTCAGAACCACCTAGTGACAGAATGCCTGATCTTGAGGTGCAAAAGGACCAGTTCGGGAGGAACAGTTAAAAGATCCTACCCTTGCCAGAGCCCGGGAAAACGTTAAAATGGTTGACGATAACCCGGTGGAGCCTGACACCAAAACTTTCCCCTACATGGCAGTAAGAAGGGGAAATTTGTTGTACCAAGTGGTAAAAAGGGGAGAAGAGTGGTGGAGAAAACTGGTCGTCCCTAAATATATAGAAGGACGGTACTAGAGCTGGCCCACAGTCACCTAATGGGAGAGCATTTAGGAGTCGATAAATCTACCGAAAGAATCCTTCAACGGTTCTTTTGGCCGGGCCTTCATAATGATGTGAGAGATTATTGTGAATCCTGCCCGGAGTACCAGCTTTCGGCCCCTAGACCACATTATCGTAGCCCTCTGGATCCCCTCCCAATTATTGAGGTGCCATTCGAGAGAATAGCCATGTATTTAGTGGGTCCTATTGTCAAGTCTGCTCGAGGCCACCAGCATATTCTCGTTATCATGGACTATGCCAAAAGGTACCCAGAAGCTATACCCTTGCGTAACACATCATCCAAGGCTATTTCTAAGGAGCTAGTGCAGTTGTTTAGCCGGGTGGGGTTACCAAAGGAGATACTTAATGATCAGGGTACCCCCTTATTGTCCCGGGTCATGAAGGAGCGGGGTAAACTGTTCCAAGAAAAAACAACTGCGTACTCTGTCTACCATCCCGCAGCCCGATGGATTGGTAGAGAGGTTTAATAAAACCTCAAAGCCATGCTGAAGAAAGTGGTGGACAAAGATGGGGAAAAAACTGGGATTTCCTGCTTCCCTATCTCATGTTTGCTATCCGTGAGGTCCCTCAATAAACACAGGATATTCCCCATTTAGTTACTGTACGGTCGTCACCCTAGGGGCCTTTAGCATAGCAAAAAAAGCTTGGGAGGAAGAAGCAACCCCTATAGGAGTGTCATTGAACACGTGGCACAAATGCAGGAGCGAATCGTGGCCGTAATGCCAATTGTAGTGGAAGAAGTGAGGAAAATGCTGGAACTTGGGTTAATTGAGGAGTCCCATAGCCAGTTGTCCAGCCCTATAGTTCTCATCCCCAAGCTAGATGGCAGCTGGAGGTTTTGCAACGACTTCCGTAAGCTAAATGCCATCTCCAAGTTCAACGCTTACCCGATGCCACGGGTGGATGAGCTCATTGACAGACTGGGCAATGCACGGTAGATATCCACGCTAGACCTAACCAAAGGGTACTGGCAAATCCCCCTGACCGACAAGGCCAAAGAAAAAAACGCCTTTGCCACTCCTGACAGGCTGTTCCATGTTGTGGTATTTCCATTTGGGTTACATGGGGCACCAGCCACTGTCCACAGGGTTATGGATAGGGTTCTGAGACCCCACAGTCAGTATGCCACAGCCTATCGGGATGTTATTTTCTTCGATAGTCCGGATTGGGTATCCCATCTTTCGCGAGTGCAGGCTGTTATTAATTCCCTGGGTGAGGCTGGCTTCACAGCCAATCCAAAAAAGTGCGCCATTGCCCTAGAGGAGGCCAAATACCTGGGGTACAACATAGGCCATGGATTAGTAAAACCCCAAATCAGCAAAATTGAATCCATACAGAGATGGCCTCAGCCTGTGACCAAGAAGCAAGTGCGTGCCTTCTTAGGCATTACAGGCTACTATAGAAGATTTATATCTAATTTTGCCTCCCTTGCAGCCCCGTTGACGGACCTGACATAAGGTAAGATTCCGTTATGGTTAAGTGGACACTACAGGCTGAAAAAGCATTCCAGACCCTGAAAAAACTACTGTGTGCACAGCCAGTGCTGATAACCTCCGATTTTCAGAAAGGGTTAATCCTTTAGACCGATGCGTCGGATGTGGGATTTGGGGCTGTATTGTCCCAGGTTCGGAATGGTGAGGAACACCCGGTGCTCTATTTGAGTACAAAACTGAATATCCACTAAACATAATATGCAATAGTGGAAAAGGAGTGCCTTGCTATTAAATGGGCCCTAGAAGCACTCCGCTATTACCTACTTGGCAGGCATTTTGAGTTGATTACAGATCATGCTCCCCTCAAATGGATGTATGAGAACAAGGAAAAGAATAGGGTCACAAGATGGTTCTTAGCCTTACAGGAATACAAATTTACAGTAAAGCACCGGCCAGGGACCCAAATGAAGAATGCTGATGCCTTGTCTCGTGTACATTGCCTTATATCCAGATGTGTTCCAGACCCGGGTCTGAAACGGGGTGGGGGATGTGTAGCAGAGTGTCTGGACTTGTCATAGAGGGAAGGTATATCTGCCCAAGATTCCTTATGTCTGCCAGGTAAAGAGCAACCAGAAAGTGAAGTGTCAGAGATCTAAATGATCTCTATGTGTAGGGTTTAGTAAAACCCATTTGCAAGGGCTGGTTTGCTGGAGTGGGGAAAGCGAGGGTGAGCCCCACTCCACCTGGACAGTCTGGGTCTTGGGCTGTCTAATTAGGCCCAGGTGTGTCCGCCTCATATAAGGCCAGAGCTGCAGACACACAGGGGCAGATTTATCAAAGCAGTTGCACCAGAATTCTGGCTCCATTTGCACCAGAAACCAGCTTTTCGCTACATTTACTATGTGTTTTAGACAGTTTCAGACGCTTCTGTGCCTCGTCCGACAAAAGGATCGGGGGCCTCGTAAAGGGGGCGTGGTTTCACGGGGAGAGGGGCGTGGCTTAAGTGCGACCAGAGTTGCGCCCAGATTTTGTCAGCTTTTCTGGTGTGAAAGTAAGACAACTTAATTGTGGTACAGAGTTAGACTAGACAGCTCTAACCTGCACCAGATTTATCAACACTATGATAAGTGTGGCGCATTATAAAACTGTCTAGTCTAACTTTACACTGTCTAAAAGTAAGACACTATTGATAAATCTGCCCCACAGTCTCTCAGCCTGGGAAAAAGTTATCTGCCAAGAGCCTGTGGGAGCACTTTCCTTGTGGTACAGTGATACAGTTATGTTTGGTGACTGGTATTAGGCCAGCACTGTGATAGAGAGGTATTCCTAATGTTTAGTTAGAGCCAGACAGGCATAGGATTTGTTTAGTTTGTTTTGTTTTTATATACCACAAACTGAAAATAAAACTGGCTGTGGTATGTTTTAAACATTTCTCTTGTTGTTTGGACTTCTGTGCCCGCTGAACCGTGCCCATCTACCCAGGAGACGACCACCCCGCTACCTAATCCCTTACACCACACACACCAAAACAAAATAGCAGGTCATCATTATTACTCAAATTAATACAATACCTGCAAAAAAAATCTAACTCATACATTACTTACACCAACCAAAAAATAATAATTTGCCCGCACCACAAATAAAATTTGCCAGCACAAAAATAAATACATAAATTAACACAAATCCCACAAAACCTGCAAAAATAGAAACAGATACAATCCTATGCTGACGCTGTAGCTTGTCTGAATATATTTTCAATAATGCAGACAGCTCCGAATTTGTCAGGATTATTTTATTTACCTGGTGAGCTGCAGTGATTGGCCTGTTCTGTGGGGAAATGGCTGGAAGGATTGCCACTCACTGACGGCATGCTCATTATTAAGATTTCTAGATATTCAGAATTTAAAATTTCCAAAATACAAAAAACCAAAATAGGGTTTTTAAAGGTCAATTTTAAAGAAAACGCTTTGATAATATGCTTCTGAAAAATGCATCAAAAACGGCTCAAAACCACATCAAAATGAGTGTTACTAGAAGCGTTGCTGAAACATTTTCTGAAGTTGATTTTGAGGCTGATTTTAAAATGTATAGTTACCCATCTAAAAAGGTTTCTAAAACACCATGTGAACATACCCTAAAATGCCAAAGATGTGGCTGTCAGAAATCAGTAATGAAAAGATTGCTGAACTTCTAAAGGGTTAAGTGAATGGGTGTGACTACAACTTCCCTGCTTATTCCGGGTCAGACACATTTCTTCCTTCTTCCGTCGGCCATGGCGTCTGCTGATGTGAGAGACGAGCTGCTCTGCTCCATCTGTTTAGATATTTTTAAGGATCCTGTAATTCTGAGATGTGGACACAACTTCTGCCGGCTCTGTATTGATCGTGTGCTGGATACACAGGACGAGGCTGGAGTTTATTCCTGTCCTGAATGCAGAGAAGAGTTTCAGCAGCGGCCTGAACTGATAAAAAACATAAATCTACATAATGTAGCAGAACGTTTCCTGGTTACTCAGCGAGATCAAGAGGAGATCACTGGGATCTACTGCACTTACTGTGTGGACTCTCCTGTACCTGCTGTGAAATCCTGTCTGCTGTGTGAGGCTTCTCTGTGTGATAAACACCTGAGAGTTCACAGCAAATCATCAGAACATATCTTATCCGAACCCAGCACTTCCCTGGACAACAGGAAATGTTCTGTCCATAAGAAGGTCCTGGAATATTACTGCACTGAGGACGCTGCTTGTATCTGTGTGTCCTGCAGTTTGACTGGAGGTCACCGAGGACACCGGGTGGAGATGCTGGATGAGGCCTCTGAGAAGAAGAAGAAGAAACTGAGAAATGTTCTCTGGAAAATGACCACAAAGAGAGAGGAGACTGAGGAAAGACTCCAGAGTTTAGAGGAGCGCCGGAGAAAAGATCAAGAGAAAGCATCTGGAGAAGCCGAGAGAGTCACTGCCCTGTTTACAGAAATCAGGAGACGGCTGGACGACCTGGAGAAGAAGGTCCTGAGTGAGATCTCCAGGCAGGAAAAGGAAGTATCACTCTCATCCTCCACTCTGATCCAGCAGCTGGAAATAAAGAAGGACGAGCTGTCCAGGAAGATGAGACACATTGAGGAGCTGTGTAACATGACGGATCTACTGACTGTCTTACAGGATCCAGACACAGGTGACTTGTGTGATCCTGAGGAGGGGGGAGGTGATGAGGACACAGGGGGACATGATAAACAGCCCCATGATGTAGATGATCTGGATGTGGCTGGGATCTCACACACATTCCACACAGTATGTGACATAATAACAGGTATAAGGAGCGGGATCTATGTGGAGGATCCTGCAGACATATTACTGGATGTAAACACAGCTAATAATAATCTCCTTATATCCGACGACCTGAAAACTGCAACCTGGGCACAAGAGAAGCAGAATCGTCCAGAAACAGCAGAGAGATTCCAGTATCCTCAGGTGATGAGCAGGAGGGGATTCTCCTCAGGGCGCCATTACTGGGAGGTGGAGAGCATCCTATCAGGGTTTTGGAGGGTGGGGATGTGTTATCCCAGTATAGACAGGATGGGAGATCAGTCACGCATTGGAGATAATTACAAGTCCTGGAGTTTGAGAAGATGTAATAATGAGTATTCAGTGATACATGACAGTAAAGAGATCCCATTACCCGGTGATATCTCCAGTGATAGGTTCAGGATCTGTTTGGATTATGAGGCTGGACAGTTGTCCTTTTATGAGCTGGGTGACCCCATCAAACACTTACACACCTTCCATGCCACCTTCACCGAGCCCCTACATGCTGCATTATGTGTATTTTGGAGAAAGATTGGAGAATGCTATGTAGATAATTGGTTGAAAATTAGAAATTAAGAAAATACAACCTGTAAGACATGGGTCAAGTTGCTGTCGAGGCAGAATTCATTTTTGCCATTTCCTGTATAGATATTTAGCTAAATATTTTATGCATTTCCTCCTCTATGCTCCTTTCCATCATGATATCCTCTACGGTGACTGTTGGTTTTCTGATTCAGTAATTTGACAGTAACAATTAAAATGGCAGCACTTCCTCTTAAATAACTTTTTACTAAAATGGCCATGGCAACAAAACAGGTAAGGGTGCGTTCACACGGCAGTGGACAAATACTGGTCCATTTACCCAGCCGGTATTTGTCCGGTTTTGCGGCCGTCCCCACGGTTTCCGGACAGGAGTTCATATCCTGTCCGGAAACCGGACAGAAGAATGAACATGCTCAATGGTTTCTGAGGGGCCCGCGGGCGGAAAACCCGTACAGTGGGGACTGCTGCACGGGTTTTCCATAGAGCACAATTGTGCTCATTTTCGGCCGGTTTTTCAGGCGGTCTGAAAAACCGCAAACCGGCTGAAAAACCGGCCGAAAACCCTTGCCGTGGGGACATGTCCTAAATGTCTTTTAAGTAAAAGACACATAATTAAAGCTATGGCTGCTACTGATCTACTAGTATACAGTTATTTCTATGTTTTGAGTGGAAGTCAAATACATACATAAAGTCATGAAGAGTAGAAAACTGTCCAATATGGAACTAGCTTAGAAATATGCACTAAATTCTATATGCTTTGCAACACTTACTGGTTCTCACGCAAAAGTCTGGGAGAGCCGGCAAGTCTGCACCAACTGTTTATGGGTGCTGTGGACGTGCAAACGGTGGGATGAAGAGAACAATTCTCGGATTCAAGGCATATGCCCTGGACTCCCAAGACATACCTCCTCCGACCCGGGACCTCGGGACAGCCTCTGAAATCCCGGACTGTCCCGCAGAATGGTTGGGAGATATGATCCAGCCTTGATGTTCTAGAATGGAGTCTAGCTTGTTTTGTGTTGTACTGAACCAGAAAGCTAGTAAAGGTTTAGCAAAAGATAAGCAAGTCCGTGATGGGAGATAAGACTTTAAGGGTATTCTCACACGGCGTGTGAACATACGCTTTTAGATACGTGTTTGGATCCGTCTGTCGGTCCCTAAACAGACCCAAACACTTATCTAACAAATAGCAATGAAACTCGCATCAGCGTTCAATGCGTATTTCGGATCCATCTTTCGGCTCCGTTCCAAGAATTGACATGTCAATTCTTGGTCCAAAAGATGCAGTATGAGCCCTATTTTAAACTTTGGGGTGCAATCCTGCTGCACAAAACGCGCACCCAACCCCGCTGGGGCGTGTTGGATTTTTGTGGGATCCGTTTCGGAGCCAATCGACGCTGTGTTTTTGGATGCGATTTTCGGATCCAACACGGATCCAGGGCACGGGGCATTCCAGTATACAAAACATAACTCTATTGAAAGTGGGTTTTTTACAAGCTAAAAATATTCAATACAAAGGTATTAAATACTTTTAGTAGTTTCTAACATAATCACTCACCAATTATTGACTCAAAATATCATCTTGTTGCCAAGGGATAAGACCTTTAGTTCAGTTTCAGCAATCTGGTCAGCCATGCTCCGTTCCAGTACTAGGAAGGTAAGCTGTGTGTCTATTAAGTAACAGGGTATGGGCAGAGATATAACTAGGAACTAATGTGTGAGGCTCAGCAGAGGGGGAGCACAATATGACATGCACAATAGTGTAGAGATCTTCTCTTCAGCAGACAGGGAAATACAGGGGAGGAGAATAGCCTGGAATTGATGTCGGCTAAGTAGGATGGGAACTGTAGTCTGCTATACACATGAGCTGCTGAAGCCAGACGCTGCGCTGAAGAGGAGAACATAGAGGGGGAACAGTGTGACAAAATCTGTTAATTGTACATGTTTAGCCTGCAGGATTAGTGTTATAATGTTACTGTGTGTAATGACCCTGCAGCCCCTTTTTTTACATTTTTTGTCTGAACACTGAAATACCCCTTATATTACTAAAAACATTAATCTGTGTGACATTTTTTATATTGTTTTTGAAACTAATGTTGCTGTACCTTTTTTTTTATACCAATGCAGTAGGCCCCTATACAGGAATAAAATAAATGATACAGTTCACCCTCCAAGAATGGCTCCCATAGAGTAAATGTATGAAGTAAACATGGCGTCAGTCATGTGACCTCCTAGCAGTCAATTATCAGCAGGTTATGTGACATCTATGGGGTAACTGAAAAGGTTAATGGTGGAATAATTATTATTAATATGGTTATTCCAGAAACTTCTCCCTGAGTGTAACTATCTGTATAACTACTGTCTCTTTAGGTGATATGATGCTAATAAAGTTAACTGTTAAAAAAACACAACTCAACTGTTTCTTGGTTGTTGTTAATAAAGTTACCTGTAAAAAAAATTCGAAAGATGAGACAGAGAGAAGAATGTGCAGCATCTTCTCCACAGACACTGATAGACATGATAAGACGCTGCTTGAGGTAGTAATACTGCAGAAGTTCTGCTCCTCCATACACTACTGTTACCTGGATACCAAGGTCACATGACCTGTGTGGTGGTCACATGATAACACGCTGCTGGAGGTGGTAATACTGGAGAAGTTCTGCTCTTCCATACACTACTGTTACCTGGATACCAGGGGTCACATGACCGGTGTGGTGGTCACATGACCTATGTGTAGTGGTCACATGATAAGTCGCTGCTGGAGGTAGTAATACTGGAGAAGTTTTGTTCCTCCATACACTACTCTTAGGGGTCAAATGACCTGTGTGGTGGTCACATGATAGGATGCTGCTGGAGGCAGTGATACTGGAGAAGTTCTGCTCCTCCATACACTTCTGTAACCTGGATACTGGGGTCACATGACCTGTGTGGTAGTCACATGATAAGACGCTGCTGGAGGTAGTAATACTGGAGAAGTTCTGCTCCTCCATAAACCACTATTACCTGGATACCAGGAGTCACATGACCTGTGTGGTGGTCACATGATAAGACACTGCTGGAGGTAGGAATACTGGAGAAGTTCTGCTCCTCCATACACTACTGTTACCTGGATACCGGGGTCACATGATAAGACACTGCTAGAGGTGGTAATACTAGAGAAGTTCTGCTCCTCAATAATCTTATGTTACCTCGATACCAGGGGTCACATGACCATTGTGGTGGTTACATGACTGTTTTGTCCATATAGTGACTCCATGGGAGCCATTACTATGGACAGGAGTGTAGGATATGTCATTTTTTTTTCTACATAGGGACCTAATACACTGGTATAACAATACAGAAATAGAAGTTTTAACCCTTTCCCGACAATGGATGTACCCATATGTCTTGCAGGAAGATGTTCCCACAAATAGAGCATATCTAGTGTGGTATGCTGGTACTTGTAGTTCCACAGCAGCTGCTGTGGAAATACAGGTACCAGCATTCCTGCCACACCAGTCAGTCTCACGGATAAGGCACTGTATGTGCCACAAACCATATAAACTGAGAGGGGCGGCAAACTTGGGGAAATCGCCGGGTGGCAAAAGCTCTATCTACGCCTCTGTGTTGACCTATACTGCCATTCATGCCATACTCACAGTTTTATGGCTGGACCAAAAAATGTCCCAGTAGAAGACAATATAAGCCCATGGGAAAAATTGCAGTGCAGCTCGCTGATGTGTGCAGCTCACACACTCATCCACTGGGAGGGACAACTGCCTAGTAGAAACTACACATTGGATAAGAACCACTTTATACCCGTATGCAGAAAAATCACAAAACCATCATTGGCACCCTTTATAAGCCTTGTGTATACAGTATGCAATTCTGATCCTAGCACTCACCCCCCTCAAGGCTAAGGCTATGTTCACACGGCATAATTGCGCCACGCATTTTGCCGCGTATTTGCACTTTAATACGGGCGAAATGCGCGCCACAATTACGGTAATCCATAGTTCTCATAAAGAACTATGGATTACGCCTCCTCTCCCCGCTCATACAATACAATCGTATTGTACGCACGGTGAGATAAGTGACATTTCATAAGCCCACGGTAATTTGTAGGGTTTTCCCTCCAAAAATAGGGACCGGGACCCCTTTCCCTCTTAAACAGCCTATTTTTTTGGAAATTTTTTATAATATTTTAATTTTAAACCTCATAAGGGGCTCCATGACTTTTTTTTTTTTCTTTTTTCCCCTTTTATTGACACCCGGGGTTTTGATTTTGGGGCATTTTTATTCCCTTTTTTTTTCTTAAAATACCGGGTTAAAAACTAAGAAAAGTTTTTTTAAAAACCCTTTTCCCAAGGGAAGGGTCCCAAGGGTCCGGGAAAGGAAAGGGTTTACCAAAAAATAGAGCATTTCTGTGTCGGGTTGGAAATTGAAGCCACAAGCTGTTGGGGAAAAAATAAAGGTTCCCCCGGAAAATTCCTGCCCCCCTTTGTCACCCCTTCCCGGATTTTGCACTTTTGGTTGGGGTGCCCACAAACCCTTTTTTAACCTGAGAGGGGGGCTCCCCAAAACCGTTTTTTGGGAAATCGGCCCCGGGGGAAAACTTTCTACCCCTTCTTTGAAAAAATAATTATGAATTCTCCATTTTTGGCGGAAAACTAAAAAAGCCCGTGGGGACAAATTTAACCAAAAAAATTTTGAAAATCCCTCCCTAGGTGGTCGGGCCCCTTTCCTACCTCTGGGGGGGGCCCGGGCCAACTCCTTTAAAACAAAAATTTGGGAAAGAACCCTTTTTAACCTATCAAAAACCCCAAAAACCCACCCTTTCCCCCCCTTTTTAATCCTTGTGGTTTTTTAGCTTTTTTGACCCCAACCCCGGGAAGGAAGTTACAAGCTTTTGCCGCCACGCCCCAAAACCGGGTTAGCCCCCCCGAACCCTCCCCCCCTTTGGGGGTTTTTTTCTAGTTTTTCCCCAAAAAAGAAATTGGGAACCCTCCTCTCCACGGGTTTTCCCCCCCAAAAAATGTTTTAACCCCTTAAAAAAACCCCTCCCTGCCCCCTTTGGAGAAAACCCCCGTTTAATTTTTTTTAAAATTCTGGCCCTTGGTCTATTCCCCCAACCCACCCCCCTCTCCCCCGGGATTCCAAAAGATTTGGGGCCCCCCTCACCAAAAAACTGTTTATTGCCCGGGATCTCCCCCTGAAAATTAGGGTTATCGTTTTTTGCTTCATTTCTAAATTTTCCCCCTGTTTGTAATTTTTTCCCCTCATATGGTATGCCCCATTCATCCAAATTTGGTTTTCCCCAAATTTCCGGGGACCCCCCTTTTTTAGGGGTTTTTGGGGAAAATTCAAATTCTCTCCCTTCCTTTCTCTTCCCTTGGGGGTTTTTCCCCCCAGGGGTATTTTTTTTGGTCCACCCCATTAACTCGTTTTTGGGCCCCGGGTGTAGTTTTTAGGGTAAATTGGCCTTTATATTTTCCCCGGACCCCCTCCTGTTTTTGCTCAAAAAAGTGGCTTCCCCCCTTTCCTACCCCCAATGCCCCCATTCCAATTTTAAACCCTTAAAAAACCCAATTTCCTTTTTTTTTCCCCCATTTATAAACCCCATTTTAAAAATTTTTCTAAAAATTTGGGGCTTTACCCTTTTAATCTAAAACCCCTGTTTTGGGGTTTTTTCTGGCCTTTTTGGGATTTCCCCAAAAACCTTTTTCCCCCCCTTTCCCAAACCCCAAGAACAAATTAAACCCGGTCCTTTTTTCGTGGAAAAAATTTTTTTTTTTTTTCATTCCCCTTTTTCTTGGAACCTACTGAATTTGTTTTTTGGGGTATTTTCTTAAAATTTTCCCCCTTTTTACTTTTAAATCATCCCCCAAGGGTTTTCCCCCCTTTTTTGGTTAATTAAAAATTTTTTTCCCCTTTTGTATGGTAAAAGGGTTTCCATCCAAACAGAAAAAGGATAAATACCCATTTCCCCAAATGGAATGGGGGCCCCCCAAACTTTCCCCTTATTTTTTAATGGTTTAGGAAGCCAAAAATTTAAGACTAACACCAACCTAACCCCTTTTTAATTTTTGCTCCCTTTCAAATTTAATCCTACCTTTCCTTGGAGAATCCCCCCCGTTTTTAAACCAAAATCTTCGGGGTTAAAACCCCAAATTTGCCCCCCTTTGTAAAAAGTACCCCAAAAGGGGGCCCAGGGATTTTTGGGAATAAAATGACAGTCAGTGGGGGTTTACCTCAAAACCCAATTTTAAAACACGGGTCCAAATTTCCTTCCCCCCCCCCAGGCATTCCTTAGTTTGAAATTTCGACCGGGGGCCCACACCTATTTCATTAAGAAGTTTTCTATGAAGTTTTTTTTGCCTGTAATTTTCCCAAAAAAGTCGGCTTTTTGGCGCTTATAAAAAAATTATTTTTTTTAAATTTTTACTTTAGAACGGGCAAACCAATTTTAAAAAGGGGTTTTAACCCCTTTAGCTTGGGGTTGTAAATTTTAACTACAATGTACCTGGTTGTATGACCCTGCGTAAAAAACAGGTTTTTAGTTTTGGGGCGCTTTTCAACACTGTTTAAAAAAGTATTTAAAAATCCCCTCTATGCACCTAGATCATACATGTCGCCCTTAGTGGCCACTTTCAAATATTACATGTGGATTATTTTTTTGTGATTTGTAATTTGCTAAAAAAATTTAATAAATACTTTTTTATATAGATAAAATTGTTTATTTTGGAAATTTTTTTTTAAAAGGGTTTTTTGTGGTTTTTTTTATCTTTTGCTCTGTTATTTTATGGTAATGACTTAATGATGTAAGGATGGGAAATTTAATTCCCGGGGAATTCCGTTATTTAAACCCCCGTTTACTTCAGTAGATGATATAAAAAAACCCCCTTAGGAAGTCTACTTTTTTGACGAAAATAATTAGTTTTTCAAAATTTAAAAATTGATTTTTTTAAAAAGTACTAAAGGGTTTTGGAAACCATTCTCTATTACATCGTTCCGACTGGATTGCTTCCCAGATGTGATTATTTTTTAAACACCGGAACTCTTTTTTAAAATTTATTCTTCAGGGAAAATTCATGGAGTTTGGGCTTGATATCAATTTTCCCAACTCTGCTACCGTGACCCAAGAAAAAATGCATGGGAGTTGTGATGGCCAAAAAGCAAACCCTTTGAAAGGGGGAGGGGGTTTCCTATCCCTTTTCTGATAAAGAAAAGGGGGCGACTTGCTTAAAAATTTGGCGTTTTACCGCCAAATTTCATGCGCAATAAAAAGGTTTGAATGCGCTTGCTTTTAGGGGCCCGGGCCTATACAGCGGGTAAAATAAATCGGCGCATTCCTTTTGCTGGGCGCCAGCTCGGGAAATTTGGGTTAAACCACTTTGAAAGTGTTTCTTCCTTTTTCAAAACTGTAATGCGTCCAAAGAAATGCCATAGCAAAGCTATAAATTTGTAGCTTCCAGGGTGGATATAAATCAATGTTTTTTTAAAAAAAAATAAAAAAAATCGGATTTTTTTTTATTTAAATCGGATTTTTTTTATTTAAATCGGATTTTTTTCAATAAAACCCTGCTTTTATAGGAAAAAATTTTTTCCCATCCAAAGGTTTTTCCCAATCGTGGGGAAAAAGTTTGAGTTGTTTAACCAGTAGAATAAAGGCTGTATATGTGTAACATTCACAAGCCTGTTTAAACCGGTTTTTCTGTTAGGTTTTAGGGGGCGTTTCCCCCTCCTATATTATAAACAACGCTGGGCTTTCTTACGAAAGTTTAAAAAAATAAAATTTTGGGATCCGAAAGGAGGTCCCCACCTCTTCTTCACAGCAAAAATTTACAACATAAACAGAGTGAGAAAAAGCCCCCTTAAATTTCCTATTTTTCTACAACCTTTTAAAATTACAAAAATAAAACCCCTTCAGTGCCAAAGCCCAGAAAGGGTTAGACAATTTTGTTTCGGGATTTTTTGGGAGGGGAAAATAGATCTGTACAAAAACAAGAAGAATTGAATCAAAGTGTGAGGGAGGGGAAGGGCAAGCAGCCCAAAGGGAAAATGAAAAGTGAAACTTTGGACAATACGGCGCATAGCCAAAAAGACAGAAAGGGTCTGGACCCTGTTTGGTGTACGATCTGAGGTTTTTTACATTTTTTCCTCGTAATGGCACCCGGGCCCGAAAAAAGAAGACCCATTTTGGGGAATTTTTAATGAAGCCCTTTGCCAATGGGTTTAAGGCGGGCTGCGTGCAAAATGAAAAACGATGCAACAAAGAGATGCAAGGCCGGGGGGGGGGGGGGTTGGGGGAAAAGGGGGCCAACATCATGAGAAGTGGCGTGTTAAAGATACCAAAGAAAAAACCTTCTGAACGGGCGGGAAATTTCGGGTTTGGGAAAACATTTTTATTGAACCCTATTTCAAAAAAGACTGAATGTCATGTGTGAGGAAAAAATTATATTTCTTATTATTCGGGAAATGTTAGGGGTTCATTTGGTACATTTATGTTTGGAGAAAAAAAAAATTTTCCCCCTTTTGGGGGCAGGGGATGTTTTTGGGGTACAAAAAGCAGAAATTTTTATAAAAAAATAAAAAAACAGCATTGACTTTTTTTGTTTGGGGGAAATTCATGGTTCCCTGGAAACAAACCACCCCAAATTCCCCCCATCTTTCCTGTTCTCCCAGTTTCAGAGTTACCATCCATTTTTGTGTTTTCAAAAAGCACCCCGAAACAAAACGGGACACCCACACCACATATCCAACCATCCCCCAAAAAGGAAAAAACCCCCCCTTTCCCCTCCGGGAAACCCACCATAGATAGGTTTTTGTGTTAAGAATTTACAGATTAAAAAAAAAGAGTTGATTGTGAAAAAATTCCCCAGTTTATTTATGAAAACCGAACTCTTTTTTCCTTTCCTTGCTGAAAAACCCACATTTCATAATATGGTTCAGTAAATGAGAAAAGGTTACAGTCCACCCACCCAGGCTGATTTGGCAGGGAAAACTGCTGGATCAAGTGTTTTGACAGAGAAATGGAGCAAATTTTGCAAAAAACTCTGGAGGGAAAAAATTTTTAACCTAAGTATTGATGGGTGGGAAATAAAGTCCACAATGATCCTATTGGGATGTGCTTTTTATAACAAAAAAGAAAAAAGGGAAAATCTTTCCTTGCACAAACCCAAAATTTATACGTCAAAGGGAAAACACCACACAGCAGAATACTTACAAAAAAAATGGGGTTAAAACTATAACGACATGTTTAAAAAAATTCAAATTTTAGTACGCAGTTTGGTCACTGAAAAATGCTGCAAAAGTTTTCCAAATTTAGAAGAGGGTTTTGAAGAGCAGGGGGGGAAACAAAGCTGGTAAAAACATATGGGTTTCAGTGCCCCATTTTGCCCGCACCTCTTAGCCAAAAAAAAATTAAGTGTTCCAAAAAAAAAGGTAATGTTTTTAATTTAAACCCTTTTGCCCCCGGGAGCCTCTGAAAAGGTTTGGGTGGAAAACCCAAACAAAGCTCCCCCAAGATTTTTTTAGATGGGAACCCCTGTGGTGGGGCTGTTTTTTTGGGAGTTTTTATCAAAAAAAATGGCCTATTCTGATGACCCCTTTTTGAAGGAAAAAACAGGGTTTTAAAAAAGAAGGACCCGTCACGGCCAAAATCCTTTAACAAATTTGGGTTTTTAAAATGTTTTAAATATGCTGAGCTTCCTGAAAAAAATTTCTCAAGCTTTTTTTAAAAAAAATACAGAAAAAATACTGTTTTATTGGGAAAGCTGTTTTTAAATTTGGGAAAGGAAAATGGGGTGAAAACTTAAAAACAAAATACACATTGGGCAAATTTAAAATTTCAGGCATTAAAAAAAACAAATGGGACAAGCACTGGGCTCCAGTCATTTTTTGGCAAATAATTTTAAAAATTTCCCAAAATCAGGGTCAAAAACCCAAGTGCTTAGGGAGGATTTTGCCCATGACATGGGTATCCAAACAATCCCTCCATTTATTTAATGCCAACCATAAAAAAACTTTTAGAGCTAAGGGGGAACCAAATTTAAGAAATAAATGTTTGCTGAAGATAAAATTTTAAGGAAAGGTCACACCATAAACGGGGGGAAGCTTTTTTTTAAACGCCCCGGATTTAGAGACGTTCAAGTAATGATTTCACCTTTTTAAAACAAAAGCTTCTTCTGCAAAGGGGTTTTAAAAATATTTTCTTCCTTTGGAAATCATTCATTCTAAATTGAGAAATCGGTTGGGAAACCCAATAAAGGGAGGAAAAAATTGTTTTTCCTTTTTCCCAAATTTTGAATAGGAACAAAGAAGAAGATGATTTTATGAAGATGACGCAAAATGAGCTAAGAGGACAGCAGGGGGCAGTAGTATTTAAAATTTTTTTGTGTCGGCTGGGCTTTACATTTTAAGTTTTTTAAAAAATTTTTTATTTTTTGTTTACCAAATAGTTTAAAC
The DNA here is from genome assembly GCA_025379985.1 of Phyllomedusa bahiana. NCBI lineage: Eukaryota > Metazoa > Chordata > Amphibia > Anura > Hylidae > Phyllomedusa > Phyllomedusa bahiana. Next base: position 77,976 of record JAODAL010005712.1, on the reverse strand, counting down.
AAACTTTGGTGTTTTTTTTAAGCAAAATACTTATCTGTAATGTTGGTTTTTTGTTTCCCGTTGAATTTAAAACTTTTTTAAATTGTTATTAAGGTCAGGATTATTTTTCTCCCTTAATTTAAATTCAACGAACCGTGGGTGGCCAAATATGAAAGATTAACCATTAAAAATGGGGGGGAAAAAAAGTAATATTAAAAAATTTATTCCCAAAAAAACCTTTATCTACTTGCATGTTAAAAAAAGCAAAAAAGTTTTGGTTTGAAAAATTTTGAAATTTTAAAACAAGCCCCTTAAATGACTAGTGATTTTAAACGTGATTTAAACAAGTTAAATTTTAAAACAAATCCCCCCTGGTTTTCCTTTTACTACGGTTATAGTGCACCCCACCCCGCAAACCCCCGAGATCGGCACATTACAAAGTATGCAGGGATTTTTGTAATGTGCCCCTGAGTGGCGTTTCGGGAGATTTAAAAAAAGTACGAAAAGGGGGTGCGCCCGTATCGGGCTGAAAAAAAGGCAGAAATCTGGCCCAAACCCCGTTCATAAAGTCAAATATATATCTTTTTTAAATTTTTTTAAACTAGGGAGCCCCACGTTTCCCATTCATTTTTTTTCCCCTTTCCTTGCAAAGTTTTCATTTATAAAATATCAAAATTTTTGTAAATGTGGGGTTTCCCAAATACTGGGATCCTTGAGTAGAGGTGTTTTCGTGCTAGTGGGAACTCTACTTTTCCCTTTCAGTTTTTTCCCGCGGGGTTAACTTTCAGCAGATGGATGGATGGGTGGATGGAATGGGGGGGGAAGGATGGATGGTTTGGTAGCACTGTTAAGGGCATTACTGTTTAAATGGGCTGTTATGGCATGTCCCTTACAAAAAAAATGCTCCCTTCCTTTAAAAAGCAGAGAAATCGAGCAGAAGGAAAAAAAGGGAAACGCAAAGTGTTTATGCACAATCAAAAAGAGAAAACAGTCAGTTTAAAACCTGTCACCTTGTAGAGCTGTACAAAACAATGGTACAGCTGATTTGGCAGCCCCAAAAAGGGAGTTGGGAAATTTATTCTGTAAAAAGATCCACCCCCCAAAAAGCAGCCCCGGATCCTCACGTCCCCCGTCTTTTATTTTACTTCGTGGGGATCTAATTTTCCCCTTTGGGGCTGTTATTTTGGGTAATGTGGGGGAAATTTAAAAGACAACTACAGGGGTTGTAATGGTCTGAATTCCAACTGGGATTCATAGTCCAGGGATGCCACAAGGCACAGAGCCATACCAGAGCCATACCAGGCCTTTATGTGGCTAGAATAGAAGGTCTTGGCTTTGTGGACCACAGAAAAATACCCAAGGCCTAATTTTTACAGGGTCATTGTTTCTTTTCTTGTGTGGAAGCTTCTGCCAATGGCTTGAAGAAAACTAGAGGGACAGATTGCAGAGGGATAACAAAATAAAGAGTGGGTTTTCCCCTGATATCACCAGTACCCGGTAAAAGTTGTCAAAGGCCCTACAAAGGGGAAAGGGAGCCTTGGGTTTCGGTTTTTAGCAAAAGTGGAATCTCCCAAACACATGGACAAAAGGGACTGGGGCTACCTGGGCCCCCCCAAAATTTTACCAATTTTAAAAAACCCCCAATTTTTCAAGTTTGGGTCCATGTGGAGTCCAAAGAGCCCCCCCAAATGGTTTCTTTTCCTTGCACCCTTCACCCTTATTATGAGGTTACAATGAATGGACAGTCTTGTGTGGTCATTCAGTAAAGAGTAATGGGGGCTCAGGACCTCAGGAATATATGCTAAATTTATATTAAACCCCCCCCTCTCAAATGCTGGCCAATTTTTTTTTTTTTTTGGGGTTTTGTTTTTTTTTTTTTTTTTTTTGGGGGTTTTGGGTTGTTTTTTTTTTTTTTTTTTTTTTTTTTTTGTGGGGCTTTTTCCCCTTTTAAAAGGGGGTTCTTCCGGTTTTTTGGGGTTAAATTTTGGGCCAACCCCCTCCCCCCTGGGCCCAAAAAAAAATTTTGGGGAACCCCAAAAAAACTATAAAAAACAAAAAGCCAAATAAATGCAAAATCCTAATTTCTGGGGTTTTTTTAAAAAGGCCAAAAGCTTTTTTTTAAATTCACATGACTACAACATGAAAAGTGGGCAAATAAAAATTTTTGGATTAAGGGTTTCTTTAAAACAGTGCATTTTTATTGTTTTTTTATTTTTTTTTTTTTTTTGCCGCAATGTACAGCATTAATTTTTGTGCCCTTTTCCCACAAAAAAAAAAGATCAAAACCACACTGTGTGAAAGCACCCTAATGTATACCATGGCATCCCCAGTTTTTTCCCGGGCCACAGCAATTTAGACGGGGAAACAAACAAGGGCGCACAAATTTTAGCCTTTTATTTAAGGGCACCAAAGGGAAACCTCAAAGCTCTCCTTTTTAAAAATATGTTCTAATTTTTTTAGTCAGATTGAAATCCAACCTCAGTATCTTTCTATTGCGGCTTGGTGATTTTAAATTTTGTTGGGGTTTTTGTGGATTCTTTAAAAAATGAATCCCCTTTAAAATCCGACTGTTAAAAAGTTTTTTGTTTTGGACTTTTTCCCTTTTGTCAGAAGTGAGTGTGGCCCTTAACACATGTCCACAACGGGATTAAATTTTAAAATATAAAAATTTGGGGGTTTGGTGTCGGGTTTTTTAACTATTCCAAATGACTGGAGCAAACTTCACCAAATTCAGCACAAAGATAAATCAGGGACCTTGAAGGGTTTAAGAACAGTTTTCATTGTTGTGAAATTTATCCCACAATGAAGATTTGCTCATGTAAAACTAATCCAAAATAAAATTTACAATTTTTTTTTGGTTTAAAAAAAATCCTTTTCCCTTTTAAAAAGAAAAGGGAAAAATCACCTGGAGAAAACCTTGGTACCCCCTTGAAATTATGGAAACCCAAAGACCCTCTGCAGGGGATCTGTACAAAAAGGAAAATTGCATTTGATTTAGAAGTAAGGGTCTTACCCTTTTGTCTCCCATCAACATTCAAAAAAGGATTTTGAAAAAAAGGTAGGAAACAAAAGGCGTCCCTCTCTTACCCAAAAAAGGGGTTTTTTCAAAGGTTTTTGCAAAAGGGCCTACAAAAATGAAAAAGGCCTGCCCAAGTAAGACCAATAAATTTTTACAGGAATTTAAAACACAAGTTTCTTTTACTTTCAGCTCTTTTTGGATCCACCAATTAAAAAAACTTTTACAAAAAAAGTGGATTTTGCTGTGAACAGAGCACGACCAAACGACAGAACCGATCTGCACTAAATTTGCCACAGTGGGTAAATCAGGTGCTTTGGAAAGTTTAAGACCGGGTTTTAGCACTATAGGGCCTCACAACCAGATACCACATACCTCATACCTCCCTGTAAAAACGGGTTCTACTGCCATATCCACCCAAAGAACACCACATACCTCATCCCTTTCCCTTTTAAAACTGTACTACTGCCAAAATCACAGCCAAGAGAGGCGCCATGTACCTCATACCCCCCCTCAAATCATACTACTGCCACATCAAAAACCCAAAGGGGGAAACCCCAAAATACCTAAATACCTCCCCTAAAACTATACTACGCCACATCACACCCAAAAGAGAGGAAACCACATACCCTCATACCCCCCCCTATAAAAACTGTATACTCCCCACATCAAAAACCCAGAGAAAACCACATACCTCAAAAACCTTTCCCTGTAATACTGTACTAATTTGGCCACATCATACCCCAGAGAAAACACCACAATACCTCATCCCTCCCTGTAATACGTACAAACTGCCACATCATAGCCAAGAAAAAACCACATCCCTCCCGAATTTACTGTACAAACCCCAAAAAAAAAAAAAAAAAAAAAAAACATCACAGCCAAAAGGGAAAACCACAACCCCCCGGGTAATACTGTCCCAAATTTGCCACATCACACCAAGAGCGGCCCCATTTACCTCAAACCTCCCCTTAATACTGTACTACTCCCCAAAATTCATAGCCGAGAGACCCCACATCCCCTCATCCCCTCCCTGTAATCCCGTACTACTGCCCACATCAAAAGCCAGAGAGAAAACCACATCCCTTTCCCTGTAAACTGTACAACCCCAAACATCACAGCCAGAGGGAAACCAATACCTCATACCTCCCCCCCTTAATACTGTATTACTGCCACATCACACCCAAAAGGGGAAACCACAAACCTTATACCCCCCTGTAATACTGAACTACGCCAAAATCACACCAAAGGCCCCCACATACCTTATACCTCCCTTTTAATACAAAAAAGTACTACTGCCACAAAAAAAAGCCAGAGAGACCCCAAACATCCCCTCCCGAAATATGTACTACTGCCACATCACAGCCAGGGGGACCCCACAAACCCCCCTTACCCCCTGTAATACTTTTTACTCCCTCCCACATAACACCCGAAAAAGAGGCACCACGTACCTCAAACCCCCCTTTTAAAACTGACTACTGCCACATCACAGCCAGAGAGAGGCACCCAAACCCTCAAACCTCCCTTTTAATACTGTACAAACTGCCCCCAACACAGCCAAGAGAGGCACCATGAAACCTCAAAAACTTCCCTGTAATACTACTATTTCCCCCTTTACATCACAGACAGAGAGACACCACTTACCCCCGTAATACGTACTACTGCCATATCACACCCAAAAAAACCCCCAACAAAACCTCATACCCCCCTGAAACGTATTTTACTGCCACATAACCCAGAGAGGGGGCCCCCATACCCTCATATCCCCCTGTAATACTGTACTACGGGTCACATCACAGCCAGAGAAAACCATGTACCTAAACCCCTCCCTGTAATACGAAAAAAACGCCATATCACAGCCAAAAAGAGATCCCCAAATACCTCCCTGTAATACTGAAACTCGCCAAACCAACCCCAAGAGCCCCACTAAAATCCTCAAAACCTCCCTGTAATACTGAACTACTGCCACATCCAGCCAAAAGAGACCCACAAAACCCCCCCTGTAATACGGCACAACTGGCAAAACAAAACCCAAAGGGCACCAGGGTACCTCTACCCCCCTTAAAATTTCTGAAACTATTTGCCACTTTCAGACCCATGGGAGACACCACATACCTCCCGAAAATACAAAAACAACTGCCACATCACACCCAAGGGGAAAACCAAAAATACCTCCCTGAAAAAACTGTACTATTTTCCCCCAAACCATCACGCCAGAGAGAAAACCGGCATACCTCATCCCCCCCCTGAAAATACGTACTACTGCCACACCCACAGCCAGAGGGGAGGCCCATGAAAACCCCCATACCCCCCTTTAAAACGTACTACTGCCACATCACAGCCAGAGAGAGGCGCCATGTACCTTTTACCTCCCTCTAAACTGTACTAAAAGCCCTCCACACAAGCCAGAAAAGACCCCACATCCCCAATACCCCCCCGTAATACTGTACTCCCTCCCACATAAACGCCAGAGAACCAGGGTACCCCCTACCCCCCGGAAAATACTGAACTACTGCCACATCACACCCAAAAGAGAGGGCACCACATACCTCCCCTGTAAAAACTGATACGGGCACATCACAACCAAGAGGGGCCCCATGTCCCCCCTCAAACCTCCCTAAAAAATTCTGTACTACGCCAAATCGCCAGAAAAGACACCCCCTACCCCCCTTTTAAAATCCCTGACAACTGCCAAACCCACAGCCAGAGAGAATACCACATACCTCCCGAATACTGTAACTGCCCAAAACATACCCAAAGAGAAAAAAACCCCCAAACATACCTCAACCTCTCTGTAATACGTACTATTTGGCCCACCACAGCCAAGAGACACCACATACCCATCCCTTTCCCTGAAATACTGCACTACTGCCCACTTTAAACAGCCAAGGGGGACCCACATCCCCACATACCTCCCTGAAAATACGGGTACTATTTGCCACAATACACCTGAGAGAGACCCGCAAAACCCATAACCTCTCTGTAATACTGAACTACTGTCACATCAAAGCCAAAGGGGCACCACATCCCCCATACCCCCCCTGTAATACGTACTGCGGGGCCACAAACACCAGAGACACTATTTTTTACCTCATACCTCCCTGTAATACTGAAATTACTGCCACATCACACCCCAAGAGACACCTCATACCCCCTTAATATTTTAACAAATTTGCCACATCAAAAGCCAAAAGAGAGGCCCCAAATTTTACCTCATACCCCCGGGGGTAAAAACTGTACTACTGCCCCACATCACAGCCATAGAGAACCCCAAACATCCCTCTTACCTTCCGTAAACGTACTACTGCCAAAATTAAACACCCAGGGGGGGGAAAACCCCCACTTTACCTCATACCTTTTTTAAATACTGTACACTGCCACATCACAGCCAAAAGAGGCACCACATACCCCCCCCTGTAATACTGTACAATTTGCCACACCCACCCAGAGAGAACACCATGCACCTCATACCCCCCTGTAATACTGTACAAACTGCCACATCCCCAACCAGAGAAACACCGCATACCTCATACCCCTGAAATACTGTACTACGCCACTCACAGCCAAGAGAGGAACCATGTCCCACAAAACCCCCCTTAATAATGTACAAACTGCCAAAATCACAGCCAGAGACACCGCATACCTCACTGGAAAAAAAATGGCAACATATGGTTGTTTTATACAGGGGTGCAGTGAGTATATTGGCCCCAAAGGTGTTAACATTAGGCTGTGAAAAAAAAAAATTCCAGTACAAAGCAGCTCTAGCTGAAACATTTCATTTTTATAAGGAATAATGCAAAAAAAAAGAACCCCAACATTTAATACACAATTTCTCCCAATTTCGGAAAATACTATTTTCAGGTTTTTTCATTTGCAATCAAAGATGGAGGGTACGGGGGTTCCCCAAAATTGGGGGAAGGGGAGTCTGCCCCAAACGGGTTTTCCTCGGGGGAAGTCTCATTCAGGTGCTAATTTAAGGTAAAACAATAGGTATGTGCTGCTCGCTCTCAGGAGGTAAAAATATTGTAAAAAGTGGCTGATAAGGAAATGACTCCAACATTGTAATTGGGAGGGGGGTGTACATGAGGACACCCAGTATCTGAAAAGAATTCAGTCTGACCATACATTTTCCTGAAAACCCTAAAGGGTGGGGGACTGATTGTCCACACTTTCAGGAGAGGGCCCCGGGTTGCCCCTAAAGGGCAGGGGTATAAAACACATGGAGAGGCAAATTGGGCATTCAACCCTTTTGGAAAAGGCTAAACCTGAAAATAGACTGTAGGAAGACCGAAGTTTTTGGGGGAAGGCCCTGTTTAAACATTCTGTAAATCCTCCTTTGCTAAAAAGGAAAATTATTACATTGCTTTATGTTTAAATTTTGAACTGTTTTTTTTTTGCTCTGAAACTTTTATTTTTTTCTATCTTTCTTTATATATCTACATATAATTTAATAATATCTGTATCTTTTTTTTTAAAAATAAAATTTGATATAGGGAAAAGGGATCGACTGGAAGGTTTAGCTCTGCATAAATAGAGTTACATGATATAGAGAGAGATATGTAGTGGTATATAATTTTAGAGCATGATTTCTGAGTAAAAGAACTGAAAAAAAAACAAAACTAAACTCAAGCATGCAGTGAGTGATCCTTTGCTTGGCATACACTCCGATGCAAGGGACGCTGCCAATCACTGTATGTGGGTGTGATAAGCAGTACTTTTTTCTTTCTGTTTTCTACTCTGAGCTCCTACTCTAAATTATATAACTCTATATATCACAGAGCTCAGCTTCTCTCCTCTATCATATAACCCTATATATCACAGAGCTCCGCTTCTCTCCCTCTGTCATAGAACCCTATATATCACAGAGCTCCGCTCCTCTCCCTCTGTCATAGAACCCTATTAACACAGAGCTCCGCTCCTCTCCCTCTGTCATAGAACCCTATATATCACAGAGCTCCGCTCCTCCCTCGTCATGAACCCTATATATCACAGAGCTCCGCTTCTCTCCCTCTGTCATAGAACCCTATATATCACAGAGCTCCGCTCCTCTCCCTCTGTCATAGAACCCTATATATCACAGAGCTCCGCTCCTCTCCCTCTGTCATAGAACCCTATATATCACAGAGCTCAGCTCCTCCTCTCTAGAACCATATATCACAGAGCTCCTCCCTCCCTCTGTCCATAGAACCCTATATATCACAGAGCTCAGCTCCTCTCCCTCTATATATCACAGAGCTCAGCTCCTCTCCCTCTATATATCACAGAGCTCAGCTCCTCTCCCTCTGTTATAGAACCCATATATCACAGAGCTCAGCTCCCCTCCCTCTGTCATAGAACCCTATATATCACAGAGCTCAGCTCCTCTCCTCTGTCATAGAACCCTTATATCCAGAGCTCGGCTTCTCTCCCTATCATATAATCCTATATATCACAGAGCTCAGCTCCTCTCCCTCTGTCATAGAACCCTATATATCACAGAGCTCAGCTCCTCTCCCTCTGTCATAGAACCCTATATATCACAGAGCTCAGCTCCTCTCCCTCTGTCATAGAACCCTACATATCACAGAGCTCAGCTCCTCTCCCTCTGTCATAGAACCCTATATATCACAGAGCTCAGCTCCTCTCCCTCTGTCATAGAACCCCATATATCACAGAGCTCAGCTCCTCTCCCTCTGTCATAGAACCCTATATATCACAGAGCTCAGCTCCTCTCCCTCTGTCATAGAGCCCTATATATCGCAGAGCTCCTCTCCCTCTGTCATAGAGCCCTATATATCGCAGAGCTCCTCTCCCTCTGTCATAGAGCCCTATATATCGCAGAGCTCCTCTCCCTCTGTCATAGAGCCCTATATATCGCAGAGCTCCTCTCCCTCTGTCATAGAGCCCTATATATCGCAGAGCTCACTCCTCCCTGCTGTCAATAACCCTATATATCGCAGAAGCTCAGCTCTCTCCTGCTGTCATATAGACCCTATATATCGCAGAAGCTCACTCTCTCCTGCTGTCATAGAGCCCTATATATCGCAGAGCTCCTCTCCCTCTGTCATATAACCCTATATATCGCAGAGCTCAGCTCCTCTCCTGCTGTCATATAACCCTATATATCGCAGAGCTCAGCTCCTCTCCTGCTGTCATATAACCCTATATATCGCAGAGCTCAGCTCCTCTCCTGCTGTCATATAACCCTATATATCGCAGAAGCTCAGCTCCTCTCCTGCTAGTCATATAAACCCTATATAATCGCAGAGCTCAGCTCCTCTCCTGCTATCATATAACCCTATATATCGCAGAGCTCAGCTCCTCTCCTGCTGTCAGGGTCAGAAAAACCACCTAACATGATCACTTAGTCCCCAAACGGGAATGAAATAAAGTTAAGAAACAAATCTGATAAAAATCTAAAGTAAGCTCAAAAAAAAAAAAAAAAAGCTTCTGCCCTTTGTTATATATACGCTAGATATGTCTAGGTGTAAGGCTTTGTTTGTTGCCCATAGCAACCACTTAGAGCTCCCCTTTCATTTCATATAGTTCTGAAAGGGGAACTCTGGTTGCTATGGGTAACAAAGTCTTACACCTAGACCTTTTTCATACATGTGCAACCAGTACTTATAAGGGTTTGTTCAGATGTTGCAGAATTTGCTGTGGATATCTAGTAGTATAATATTGTACCGTGTTGGCCGTAGAAGAGTGAAGAAATCGGGCGATACCTTTTAGAGGCTAACAGTATATTTAATGATAAGCTTTCGAGAGTACTAGCTCCCTTCTTCAGACATGATGCTATACAAGAAACTGAAAATTCACAGACTTTTTATACACAAGACATGGATCTTCAAAATATCTTAAAGGGGTTGTCTCCCTACATTGATTTCTTACCTCAGTCCTATTTTCTTGGTTTCATTTTGAATTCAGGGGCGTGTTTACTTTCTTCTACTAGGCTGCAGTAGAAGCCGTCTGTAGCTATAGCAACCAGCGCTGGCAGCCTATCATGAGATTGAACAAGTCTGTAACTATATCGACCTGAGGAGCTGATGCAGTCCATACAAGAGGGGAGATCTAGGAATAGGTAGTACACTTTTAATGGACACCTATTGAATAGGGAATTATTTTTGCAAGATCATTAACTTAAAAAGCAGAAATCCCTGTAGTGAGACAACCACTTTCAAATCTTTATAAACTACAAAATGCAAAATAAGGGAAGTTATTTACAACAGGTCAAGAAATAAACAATCTGGAAACTTGCATTTTGTTATTTTTAAAAATTTTAAGATCCTTTGAAGGTCCGTGTCTTTTGTGTAAATGAAGTCTGAATGCTCAGTTTTTGTTGTATAATGTCTGAAGAGAGCAAGAACTCTCGAAAGCTTACCATCAAATATACTCAGTTAGCCACCGTAGAAGAGTGAATAAATTGGGCGATACCTTTTTAGTGGCTATCTATTAAAGCTTCTATTCTGCAACTCATTAGCAAATTACAGTATAATACATGTGGAGAGGGTTTTAAAAAATTGCACCTACGTATAACAAATTTTTCACTTGCATGCTCATTATGTTCTGGAAATTCTGTAGATTTTTACCAGTTCATTGGACAGATGGGGAAATATGCAGTAAATTCATGGCAAAATGTATATGTAATACTTGTGGATTTCTCTACAACTTTGATTTGAGGTGGAAACATTATGCAACATCTTGCCTTTTAAAGGGGTTGTCCAGTGACCATAAAAATTAAATGGTAAGCTGCTTATAGGAAAGCCTATACTCACCCGCCACTCCTCTGGTCCAGCACTTGTTCTCCTTGATGTTGTATTTTACCTTTCCCTTGCTTACTCATAAGACCTCAGTGCTGCAGCCACTTCCCTTACATCACCATTTGGAAGTGAACAGCTCAGAACAGTGATGTAAATAGAGGAACAAGAGCACTCCCGCCAATCGGCAGCTGCAGCGGTGTCATCCCATTTGGAAGTGGAGAGAAGGTAAACAGAAGACCAGGGATAGTCTGTGCTGGAATTGAGGATCAGAGAAAGTGGACTATAGGGTTCTTTGTTTGGCATAAGCAGCTTACTATTTAACTTTTATTCAAACTGGACAACATATTTAAGGTTGTGTACACCGCAATGTTAAAATGTTGTCCAAAATCCGATGGCATTTTAACATGGCCTTATCGCGTTTGCTCTAAAAACTGCGGTCAGTTTTCGGGTTACCTGCCGGCCCAGTACATTATTCTGATGGATTCCCATACAGTCAATCAGTGCTGTGTAGACTACAGTACTTTTTTCTTTTTTTTTCTTGTTTATGGGGCACTGGTTACAGTTGTATTTACAGCAGATTCTAAATACTGAATCTGCCTAATATCCAATCAAAAACCAGTGCTGTGTGAGACCGAGTCTAACTTGAGAAGCTAAAAATTTTATGGGCCTTGCAATGCAATAACACAAAACAAAGATTTTTTTCTGTTAAAGTGGTCAGATGTAAAAAGTATATAAATCTGATATTGTCAAAATCCTAATGAGCCACAGATTAATGTTTATAATACAAGTTAAATGCAATCAAATCCTTAAATGGGTTTTCCACGATCTCATTTCATGCCTCCTGTATTCAGCTCTGTGTGCTCAGAAGGGGGTGTGTGTGATTTGTTTGAATTTCATATCATGTGACCCAGCAGGATGACATCACTAGGCCTTTCCTCACTCTAGTCAAAGAAAGGTCTAGTTATGTAAAGCATTGTGAGTAGCTGAGAGGTGTTTTTGCTTCACAGCACAAGGGTCCTAGGTTCAAATCCCTACAGGAACCAAACCTGTTTTTTTTTTTTTTTTGTCCCCCCAATGCACATACCTGATTGAGGTTTCTTTTTTATTTATTTGCACTGTTTGACTAATTACTAAGGCGTATAGAGTACAGGAGTAGAGTGACAACACCTGGGGTTTGAACACTCAGTAGCTGCCTGAGAGGAGAGGTGATGTCTGAGCATGTGCGACCAGGATTGAGGCGCTCTCAACCCTGATTGTATCACCTGGAGATGAGCTGTAAACAATGGATCACTAAAGGAGCAGCTAAAAAAAAAAAGATGCAGAATTTTTAATAATAATGAATGGTGAAAAATGTTATTTCATTGCAAGCTTCCCATGTCAACTTTACTTCGTGGCAAAACCCCTTTAAGTGTGTGTTTTTTTTTTTTTTTTTTATTTTTTTTGCGCTCCTTCCATTACAGCTGTATTAAAATTATATGTATGCTAAAATAGCAGCATAGAAAATGCAACTTTGTCACTTGGAAGACAGGCCCTTTTTACAGTGATACTGAATACAAAATCTATTTTTTTTAATTAAAATTAAAAAAAAAAATTGCCTGGTTATCTGCAGCTCTTTGGTGATCCGCTCCTCTTATCTTCTGGGTTTTTGTCTTGACATGCTGGAGGAGCCCATGCTCCTTCACTTACTTTTCTCTGTCAGGACGAGAAACTGGAAGTCGAAAGGAGCAGATCACCTGGACATCCGAAGCAACATTGGCTGGGAACAGCTAGGCTAAGGTGTTTTTTTTATTTTTAAGACCACTCTGGCCACAATGGAACATAGTTGTGTTTTTTTTTTTGTCTACCTTTTTCTGTTTGTCAGACACATCTTGATTTCATCTCCTCTTTTTCTTTTCTCCCATTAGCCATGGCATCTGTTGACGTGAGGAAGGAGCTTTTCTGCTGCATTTGTTTATCCATTTTTAAGGATCCTGTGATGCTAAGATGTGGACACAACTTCTGCCGGCTCTGTATTAATTGTGTGCTGAATACACAGAAAGAATCTGAAGTTTATTCTTGTCCATTATGCAGACGACTGTTTCGGAAGCGGCCAGTGCTGATGAGGAACTTATATCTATATAATGTAGTCGAACGTTTTCGGTTTACTCAGCCAGAACAAGCGGAGATCACCGGCATCTGTTGTACTTACTGTGTGGATTTTGCTGTACCCGCTGTTAAATCCTGCCTGCACTGTGAGGCTTCTTTGTGTGATAGACACCTGAGAGTTCACAGCAAATCAGCAGAACATGTCTTATTTGAAACCAGCACTTCCCTGGAGAACAGGAAATGTTCTGTCCATAAGAAGGTCCTGGAATATTACTGCACTTAGGACGCTGTTTGTATCTGTGTTTATTGTGCAGCAGGAGATCACCGAGGACATCAGGTGCTGGATAAGGCCTCTGAGAATAATAAGAAAAAACTGAGAAATGTTCTCCAGAAACTGATCACAAAGAGAGAGAAGACTGAGACAAGAATCAGAAGTCTGGTGGAGCACACAAGAAGAGCTCAAGAAAAAGCAGCTGGAGAAGTTAAGAATGTCACTGTCCTGTTTACAGCCTCGAGATCAGCTGACACTGCCAAGAGTCACTGGCATCACAAGCCGGCTGGAAGACCTGGAGAAGAGCATCCTAAGTGAGATCTCCAGACAGGAAAAAGGAAGTATCACTCTCATCCTCCGCTCTGATCCAGCGTCTAGAAATTAAAAAGGAGGAGCTGTTGAGGAAGATGAGACACACGGAGGAGCTTTGTCACAATAATGATCCACTGACTGTCTTACAGAAACCAAACACAGGTGACTTGTGTGATCCTGAGAAGGGGGGAGGTGATGAGGACACAGGGGGCAATGATAAACAGTCCTATAATGTGGAAGATCTGGATGTGGGTGAGATCTCTGACCCATTATCAATATTGCACAATGTCATGACTGGTATAAGAATCGGCATGTATGTTGAGGGTCCTGCAGATATATCACTGGATGTAAACACAGCTGCCAATAATAGCCTTATTTCTGATGACCTAAAGACTGCAACCTGGACACGAGAGAAGCAGAATTGCCCAGAAACAGCAGAGAGATTCCACAATTACCAGGTGATGAGCAGGAGGGGATTCTCCACAGGCCAACATCATTGGGATGTGGAGATCATGACATCGGGGGATTGGATGCTGGGGATGTGTTATCCAGATATAGACAGGACTGGAGATCAGTCTTGCATTGGATGTAATAACAAGTCTTGGAGTCTGAGGAGGTACAATAATGAATATTCAGTGATGCATGATGGGAAAACTATCCAGTTACCTCATAATATATCTAGTGACAAAATCAGGATCTGTCTTCATTATGACGCTGGGCGGCTGACCTTTTATGAACTGTGTGACTACATCAGACACCTATTCACCTTCCTTTTCACCTTCACCGAGCCCCTTCATCCTGCATTGTGTCTGGGTGTGTATAGCCCATTACATGGACATCCTCCTTTTAATACCAGGTTGAAAATCTGCAGTTGAGAAATTTCCCCAGAGACTCATAATATCCCATTTTATTATATAGCAATCGCAAATAAATCTTGTTACCAGCAACCTCTGTGTTGATTAATGCGACATACTGCTTAACAAAGGAATGAAGAAGCTGGATCACGTATCCATGAGTAACTGTTCAAAATGCATCAGCATGCAGGTCAGGGGAGATCCAACTTATTTAATAAAAAAATTTGTCTTCATTCCATATCAATAAAAAAAAAAAGTTGCCGTATGAAATGGCGTCCACACTGATGCATTTTGTGAAAGTCCCTTAATCATAGTGTAGACTTGTTTACCCCTTGTAGCTTATAGAATCACAAACGCATGATCCAATCTAATCTTCAATTCATTAGGTTGGATCATGTGCTTGTGATTATATAAGGGGCAGGGATAACCAGTGAGTTCACGCTATGATTAAGGGACTCTCCTGAAACGCGTCAGTGTGGACGCTATTTCGTATGTTTTGTAAATGAACTTATATTTCATATACGAATATGGAATAAAGACTAAGATTTATTATTGAATAATTTAGTTCTCTGCTGACCTGCATGCTGATAAATCACATTTTATTATGTCATGTTTCTGTGTCCCTATCATTTAGATATTATGATCAGGTTTTTTTTGTCTTGTAATCCTCACATTGTATTCCTAATGTGACTTATTTTTCCCAATGTAGATGTACACTGGTGATTTTGCATGTTTCAGGGTATATTCAAACAGCTTATTTTTAAGCATATTTGTGTGCGCATTTTGTGCTTTATACGTTGTGAAATGCACGCCACAACTAGGGTAATTCATAGCATTCAGAGTGAGCTGTGAAATATGCCTTGTCTCCCTGGGCATACAATAAAATAGTATTGTATGTCCGGGGAGAGAAGTGACATGTCGATTGTTGGTGGCGCTTACACGCTGCTGACAATGCATGTGAATGGGGCCGGCCCCCAATGCCATGGGAGTGTTCGCTTATCAGCCCGTGCTTCCAACGTACCCAGCATATTATGGTACGCGCCGCAATAAGCCACATGAACAAATCCTTAATGGCACCCAGTCAGCTGTATAATAGTATGAGTAAAGTGATATATGAAGAGATGGTCTAAATGAGACTTTTCATACTACTAAGTAGATCATTGATAGCATGCCACAGATGAGGTGCAAAATAATGTGGATTTATTCCGTGTATAGCTACAGACTGCAAAGGATAATAATAGTGACAAGCATGTAAGACATTGGTCAAAGTCCTTTTTCAAACAAGTCACTATAAAAAAAAAATTTAAAATGGAGAAAATAACATACAAACAACAAAAGTGTATAGAAATGGTGGGACATTACACAAATGTACATATAAACATATTTACAGTCAATCTGTACATCTAGCAGTTAATATGAGACTGGTTGAGTAAATGGTAATATGTTACATTTGTAATAAATATAGGCAAGAAAGTGACATACATATTTGTATAAAGAGCAAAAATATATATTGGAGGGAGGAATTTGGGGGTAGTGTCTCAACTATATCTATACATAAGGGATAACGCAGAAAGCACCGATATTCAAGGTGTCCGTATAGCGGTGGATAATGGACAGCATCTAAAATGTCCTAGTATGCCCTACAGGCTCTTACCTATAACAGAAAAGTAGAAGGAATTCAAAGGACCGAAGCCCAGAGGCAAAGGAGCCGTGCGGGTGCTGAGAGGAAGAGGCTGTATTTAAATGCCATTGGCGCGGCGTCTAGTACGCTTCGAGCAAATGGTGAACGGAACCGGGACGGTGGCAAGAGCGTTGCTTGCGCGAAAGCAAGAACGGATATGGGCACTGGTGCATGCGCAGAAATGGAACCAAAAAGAGAAGTGAAAAAAACGAAGAGGAAGACCAGAGAAAAAAGGGGAAAATAAAGTTGGAAATAAAGATGAAACAAAGGAAATAAAGAGGCAAGCAAGAAAGTGGGGAGACCAAGTTGTAGTGGAGAAAGTGTATCTCACCCTGGAGTCACTCCTGGGCTAGCTGTGATGTAAGACAAAATGAGACCATGTTAGGACATGAAAAAAGTAAAAAAATTAAAGGGGTTGTCTCACTACAGGGATTGCTTTTTATGTTAAAGATCTTGCAAAAACAAGTCGGCGAGGTCTGGCATGACGTTTTAAATTGTGATCTCTCACCTCTGTCTACAAGTGTCACCTGCTGCAGACGTTGTCACAAGGGGGCCTTATTTGTTCTGTGTCTATGAGATTAGGGACGACTGCCCATGTAGTTGGCTTGGGATCCCTTACTGAAGCTAGTACTTTGCTGTAGATATAAGGCTCTCCTGTTAATAGGTGGGGTTCCACCAGACTTGATGATAGAAAGGGAGTTATTCCCTCTTTCAGAAGCAAAAAGGGTTAAATGATGAGGATAGAGATCAGGTTTTTAAATAGTGTGTATAGAGGTTAAGAGTTAGATATAATAAAAGTTACGTTTTAGTGTTTAATAGATAGAGAACTGATAGAGTTTAAGTTTGCCTATGGCAAAATAGTAAATATCATGTTACCTTTGATCACATTGGAGCGGTGGCAACACCAAAGGCATGGGGAAGTACCTTTCTTGGGAGTAGTGAGAGTGAGCTGAACTTGTTCGATATTGGAGGGTCCCACGTCTGCCTTCACTAGAGTCATGAATGTTCCTTGGTCTGCTAGAGTAGACCAGTATGGAGTTTTGGAATACCTCAATAGATGGATAAGCATTTATTAATATGTGCAAATGTTTTTTAATAGTCTCTTGTACTCCCTGCATCTTAGGATGGTACATAATAATAAAGGGTAGGCGATTTGGGTTTTGAGCTCCTTTCTTTCCCCTTACTAAGATCCACTTTTAGGGTGTTCTCTGGGTATACTCTGTCCCTAAATCTATTTCCCATTTCATCTAAATGTCTCTGTTTAGTGTTAGGATCAGAGACGATTATGTGGACCTTCATTAGTTGGGATTTAGGGAGAGAACTCATGAAATGGGTTAGGTGACAGCTCCTAAAATGCAACAGGTTGTTTTTGTCCATGGGATTAGTATATAAATCAGTACTAAGGGTGTTGTCAGAATTTCTGACTAATCTGTCCAAAAAATGAAATTTACACAGATCATATTGGAGTTCTGATCTTATGGAATTCAGCCTCTGTAAAAAGAGTCCCAGGGCATCTTTGTCACCCTCCTAAATACAAAAAATGTCATCTATGTATCTTTTCCACAGCTTTGCATGCTGTTTATAGAGAAAACATAGAGTCCCCGCACTGCCGATAGGCATCAATCATCCATGGTCAGTATTCCCATGTGGACCATAATATTCATGAGGCCTAGAGGAAGCACGTGTGAGCGCGAAAAGGTCGTTGCCTGCTAAGTAAGGACGTGTTCTGTCCCTCCGCACTGACAAGTTACTATAATAAAGAAGAATTTTAACAACTTGGTGAGTGTCTTGGATTATATTCTTTGTTCCACTATTATGATAGAGATACTGTTCCTCAAAATGTGCTATGTATGTATTGGCATACAGGGGTGCCATGTTTGACCCCCAATGGCTGTGCCACACCTCTAGGCATAGAAGGTATCCTCAAATAAGAAGTAACTTTCTTCCAAAATGAGGGTAAGAAGATCAACGCAGAAAGATAGCTCATCAGAGGTCAAATCGGCTTTACTGAGTAATAAAGAAGTAGCCTCAATACCCTTCTGATGTTTGAGCAGCATGTACAAACCAGAAGGGCAGTCTCAGCAATCCTAGGTATAGAGCCAAGGACAGATAGAAAATGTCCTGTGTCCATAAGTGAAAAAAATAAAAAAGACACAACCCTTTCCCCATTACAAATGTTTGTCATTGTGAAAAAAAAAATTACACGCATTTTGCATCATTATGTGCATATAAACCTTCGCTATA
The DNA here is from genome assembly GCA_025379985.1 of Phyllomedusa bahiana. NCBI lineage: Eukaryota > Metazoa > Chordata > Amphibia > Anura > Hylidae > Phyllomedusa > Phyllomedusa bahiana. The sequence goes on along the minus strand of JAODAL010005712.1, from coordinate 59,795 downwards.
GAACTGTTATAGATCCCCTAAATTAAAGGGGTTTTGCCATGATGTAATGTTGATGTGGGATCCTCCAAAATGGGTATTTAATAACTTTTCTAAATGTATGTGATTAAAAAAATTAAGGCTGCCTTACCTGCCCTTAGTTACTTAACAGCTTGCATTAGATACGACTAGGCAGAGTGACAAGAGCTGCTGGCCCGGCTTGCGCAGAGCACACTTCTTATCTGATGAAAGGGAGCTGAAGAAGCTTTCAAGGGACTGCGGAAAAATATGTTGTCTTTTGTATACAGAATCCACTAGTTGAAGTGTGATTATTTCAGTGAACATTGCACACGATCCCTTATGCATGGCTCTGTGCTCTAACCGGCTCTCTCTGTTTAGCCTTGGCTTGTTTACTTTTGCTTCCTAGCAGATAAGGCACGTCCTGGCAAAACCCCTTTAATGCTGCAACAAAAATAAACAAACAAGCCAGAAATTACATTTTTGTTCATCCTGCTGTACAAAAAGTCTCAAAGTCACATGAAATCCAGAATAGTACCAATGCAAAAAAAAAGCCCTTAGACAGGTTTGTTAACATAAAAATACCAAAGTTATGGCTATCAGAATTTAACTATGGAGAACAGTGTTGACTTAAAAAAAAAATAAAAAAAATTGTGTAACATTATTACAACATAAAAAAACTATATAAATTTGGTATAGCTGTAATCGTATTTATGCCCCATAGTGAGTGCTGTAAAAAAGCAAAAATAAAAATACTAGGATTTTTTATACACTTTGCCTCCCAAAATCTGTTATAAAAAGGGATCAAAGATACATATGTACCCCAAAATGGTACCAATGAAAGAAGCCCTTTTCCCCAAAAAAATTTAAGAGGAAAATGGGGGTGCTCAAGTGTAGGAGGAGGTAGGAGCGGGGTGATGCTGCGGGCCCTGGACTGACATGAGGGGTATCCCATCGCAGAACAGCCGCAAAGGAGGAAGGAGCAGAGTCTCTGCTGCTGGAAGCAGGCCGCGGGGTTTAATTAATCCCTTCATGCTTTTGAATGTTACTGAACGTATAGAGCGGGCTCACATACTGGCACAGAATGAGGGGGTCAAGGATGTAGTCCGTAGACAATGAAGAAGGGAGATGCATCTGTGGAGTCATGGTGGTTGTAAGAAAACTCTGCCCAGACGGAAGACAAAATGCCCGGGAGGAGACAAAATTATGGAAATAGTTCCCGAATATGTTATATATTTTATTTTGTGTCGAGTAACTTTTAGTAAGGTCCATTTTATTTTCCTTTCTGCTAGGAAGAAGTTTTACATTTTCTTGGGACATAACAAAGGTCAATGACATACAACCTAGGTTGTCCCTTTTTATCGGTCCTTTTCACACTGGTAACCTTACTTTCAAAGGTTGTAAGAAGGATGCAGCAGATTTCAAACTAACATTGTATGAAGACAGTGTTGGACTTGGGTGCCTAGGGCCCACAAGTGGAGTTCATTCGTGGGGCCCATTCTTTAGCTCCAGTACAATACTGTACATGCCTCTTGCACTCCACCTCCTTGCTTCTGCCTTTCTCATGCCTAGTGCACCACCGGGGATTTCTCCTACTCCCCTGTGGGCCAGTCTGAGCCTGTACGAAGATAAAGTGTTTAGAAATCCAAAAAGTTGTGGGAATGATGGATGGATTAATGGAAATGATAACTAAATGGATGATGATGAAGATATGAATGAGATACTTTACTTGGTTTATTTATATAATGCCAACATATTCCTCAACACTGTATAGAAATTGTCATCACTCACATTATATACATATAAGATAGATCCATTATGTCTAAAGTAAAGGTGCAGAACACAACATGTGGCCCTGGGGCCACATGCACCCTACCAGGCCATTCTCTGTGGCCCGAGATTCACTATGTGGCTAGTACTGTTATTGGCATTATTGTGTGGCTAGTAATGTTATGTGGGACTGTTACTATCTACTACATAATGTTTCTAGTAAATGAAATACTAGAAAATATATGGAAGAACGGATGGAAAATATGTGGGGAAAAGCAGAATTTGTCATAATTCAACCTGTTACCACAGTGCTTTTGTGTTTTTAACGGGATTGGCATGTAGACACAATGCAGTCTCTGAGAAAGAAGGTCAAATGCCCAACTCAGCTCTGCTGTATGACTATTGTTTTAACTTAGTATGTGTATTTGCCTCTAGTATGAAACTTATTTTCAGAGTGATTGAGACTTAAAGGGAATGTGTCATCAAAAATGACTTCTTGTTTAACTCACATTTTTGTTAAACACATTTTTTAGAAAATTTTTCATATCACTTTCAGTATTTTTTTTAATAATTCTTAAGTCCTGCAGTTTTCACTTTGGCCACTAAGCCTAATAATCGTCTGACACTTCCTGTTCTGTTTAGAGAACTTTTCAGCAGTGTTTGCTCATTATCAGTAAAAGCAGGGTCAAACTGAAAGGAGACACCATTGGGTACAGGTAACACAGAATCCACCACTCACAAAAGGAGATGGTCACAGCTCCCCCTCTCCCCACCCTTCACAGTGAAAACTTTCCTATAGATGTCTATGGGACAGAATCTGTCCTAAGAATCCTATATGCATGAAGCGGGTGTAAAGTATCTCTCTGGGCTGCTGTTAAAACAGTGCAACAAGAATGTCTTCCCCAAATTCATATATAGACGTCCGAATAGGAAATCTACAATCAGGAAATAAAAAACGACTGAGAGGAAAAGAATATGGATCAGGGGCTTGATTTAATAAGTAAAAAAAAAAATTGCCGACAGAATCCCTTTAAGCACTGGAGTCTTGAATCTGCTTGGGCGTAAAAGGGGGATGTTCTGCAGATAAAGAAGAGCAAATGGAAGTATTAAATTGCTTTTTGCCCCAAAATCAAAGCTGTGAAAGTCTAATTCATGACTGATTTAATGATGCTGCTACTTGCTTGTCAGATTGTGTAGAGCTATGTCCTTTGGGAAGAGTCAGGTCTGTACATAACCCTGGCCAAAGTACAGTGACTATAATAATCACTGCAACCACCATCCTTCATCATTGACGTCCTAGATCTAATGTTACTTAAAAGGGATGCCCACTCAGGGCAACCACTGTCTGTTTATCTTGCTTGGGACACCCTGTGTTAAACAGAACTGAGAGCTGTAAACAGAAGCTCCTTCACTGAAGTACTCCATAAATTATTAATAAATCCCTGGGGAAATTTTTTTTTTTTTTAAACCAATTTTTTTGTGAATCATTTCTTTATTTTATATCAAAATTTGGTATCAATTTATGATAAAAGAAAAAAGTTGTTTTTACCTGTTGTTAATTTTAAACCCCTTAAGGACCCACCCTGTTTGCCCTTCCTGACACAGCCTTTTTTTTGAAATCTGGGTGTAAATTTATGTAAGAAAAACTTTTTGAATTTTACCTATCCTGTGATTCAGAGATTTTTTGGGGTTTGGGTGACCATTGTGCTTTTAAGTTTAGTAAGTTTTTTTCCCATAAAATCCTTTTTTGTTTTGTGAAAAATATAAAAATTTTATAAAAATTTGGGAAAAATTTTGCGATTTGAAAAGTTGAAAAATTTCCCTGCGTGAAGACAGATAAAAAATCACCACCCCTTTTGGGGTTTCGGAAATTATCCCCCAGCATCCCCCTGGGGGGTTTTTTCGGTTTGGGGCATCTTTGGGTTTTAAAGGGCTTTTTTTTTTTTTTTTAAATGCATGGGGTTCGGATTTATTTTGGGAATTTTATTTTAGTTTGATATATTTTTTTAGGGACCCTTAAGTCTGGTTTTTAAAATTTTTGGTTCTGAGAACCCCCATGGTGGTTTGGGGGAAACCCCCTTACGTAATTTAACTTTTTTGGGAAGTTTTGTTGGGTATTCACACGGTTTTTAGAAAGGGTGGGGAAGGTAAAATTCAAATTTCATTTTTTTTGGGGGGGCCCTTCTTTTTTTTCCCCCATATTTTTTTTGGTAGGAAATTTTGGGGAATTGATTTTATCAATTTTTTCATTTTTTTTTTATATCCCTTTTGCCCTTTTGAATTTTTTTTTTGGCCCCTTAAACATAAGCCCAAATAGGGGAGCACCTAAATTTTTGGGGGTCTCTTTTTCAATAGTTTTTATTAGGCGCCATTTCGGGTTTTGGGGGGAACCCCCTAAGGGCTAAAAATTAATAAACACCCTTAAATGACGCATTTTGGGAAACTACCCCCCTTTAAAGGGAATATACCCCAGGGGTGTTTGAGTATATAGACCCCACAGGTTTTACAATTTTTTTTAGAAAAAGGCGTGAAAATTAAAAAAAAAATTTTTTCCAATTCCTTTTTAGCTTAAAATGTTTCTTAATTAAAAAGGAATCTGGAAAAAAAGAACCCTAAAATTTTGTTAAGAATTTTCTTCCAAGTTCGGCAATCCCCTAGGGGTTTTTAAGGGAGGGAGCGCTTTTGGCTTTTGGAACACGTTTTTTGGGGGGGAGTCCGTTTAAAACCCCCCAAATTAGAGAACAGGCGAAACCCTTTCCAGAAGTCGCCCTTTTTTGGATTCAACCCCCTAGGGATCTTGGGGTGTATTCTGCATTTTAGGAACAGGTGTTCCATATTTTTTTTAGCTTTGGGCAAGAAAAATGGGGGGAAAAACCAGTTCGGGTCGGGTTTTTTGGTTTAAAATTTTACGCATTCCCGGCATGTAAATGATGTGAAATTTATATGGGGTCGGTACAATTAAATGATTAGTTTTATAAGTTTTTTCTGTTTTATTACTTTTACACGTGAAATGTCATAAAAAAAATTGCTTTTTTTTGTTGTCTATTTGACGCCTAATTTTTTTTTTTTGCTGTGTCAGAGCTGTGTTTTGGGCTTGTTTTTTTGGGGTAGTGAAGTTTTTTATTGGTACCATTAGGGGGTGCATATAGCATGTTAACTTTTTTTAAAGGTTTTTGTGGATGTTTTGAACAAAATCAGCAATCTTGGTAGTGTTTTTTATTTTTTTTACGGTCATGACGGTAATATGACTGGTGCTTTACTCAGGGGGTCAATAGTTTACACCGATCCCCAAAATTTGTATTTTTTTTATGTTTTATGCTTTTATACAATAAAAACATTTTATTAACCCCAAGGAAATATTTTTTGCACGCCATAGTCTGAGAGCCAAAATTTTTTAAATTTTTTTCTGTGCTGGGTGTTGTGGGGACTTGTTTTTTGCGAGATGATTTGACTTTTTATTAGTACTTTTTTTGGGGGGGACAAGGTTTTTGGGATCGTTTTTTAAATCCATTTTTGGAGGCCAGGGTGAAGAAAAAATGAAAATCCTAGTAGTTTTTTTTTTTTTTTACAGGGTCACCGGCAGTTCTTGATAAATTAGCTTTTCTCTTGGGTCGCTACGTTATGGCGATACCCTATTTATTTAGTTTTTTTTTTTTTTGTTGAAACACTTTAAAAAAAAAAGAAAAGGTTTTTAGTTGGGAAAAAAAAATTTTTTGCATCGCTATCTTTGAGAGCTATACATTTTTTATTTTTCCTATACAGGCTTATAAGGACTTTTTTTTTTCGGGATGAACTGACTTTTAATTGGGACAAACCTTTGGGGTTTTTTTGAGTCTTTGATCGCTTTTTAAATCCATTTTTTTGTGTGGGGCCCATGAACAAAAATCTTTAATTCTGTGATTGTTTTTTTTTTTTTTTTACCGCGTTCACCGTCGGGTTAATTAACATGACAGATTATAGGGGGGTCGTTACGCACGCAGGATACCAAATTGGGGGACTTTTTTTTTTTTTTGATCTTTTTTGGGGGGGATTGGGGTTTGTAAAGGGGAAAAAGGTGAAGTTGTATTTTTATTTTTTTTTTCGTGTTTTTTTTTACTTTTTTTTTTCCCCTTTTTTTTTTTCTTTCCCTTTTTTACGTAAAAAAAAAACTTTTTCCCATAGGGGATTTGAATGAGAGATCTTAGGGGGCATGGGTGACGTCACAAAAACCGGAAGGATTCTCTGCCCTTTCCGTGCTGTCTTAGGAAAGGAGGGGCTGCACGGTCAGGGGATCCGCGCTGTTGCGCCGACAGAGACGAGGGGAGCGATCTCCTCCTGTGTCTCCCTTAGTTATTGCGACCCGAAACGTCGCGATAATTTTAAGGGGTTAACCCCCCCCTCCCCCCCCCCCCCCCGGGAGCGTTCCGGGGTGGGGGCCGAGGGCCGGGGGGGCGGGAAAAGTGGGGGGGTGGGAAAACTCTGCTTTGAGTTCCCCGGGGATCCCCCAGGACGTATCCATCCCGCCCAGATGTGTTAACCCCCAAACCCCGGGAAATTTGGGGATACGCCCAAGGTTTTTTAAGGGGGTTTAAATAATGTTCATTTTTTTCTTGGGAAACAAAGTTAAAAAATCTGTTTACATTTCTGTTGACTTAATACCCCAAAAAAGGGTTTACTCTTTTGTTTTCAGTTAAAAGTTTTCATCAATAAAATGCTTTTGATTTAAACCCTCTGTCAAACAAGATTTTGGTTTTTGTGTTTTTTGTTTTAAAAACCCTTGGGAAAACCCGGGCCCTTCTCCATGAAAAAAAAGTAAGGCAAACAAAAAACCCCTGTGCTTTTTTGGGAGGGGGAACACAGCATTAAAGTCGTGTCCGCCATTTTTTTTTTAAAGAAACAAAATATAAGGTCTTGTTGGGGGGGAGAAAGCAAAAGGCCTGGCCCAAAATGCATTTTGGGTTTGATTTAATTTGGAATCCCCAGGACAACTCTGGCACTGGTAGTTCCCTAGGATTCTCTATCCTTGCCATTCCGCTTTTCAATGGCTGAAGTGTTAAGGACTGATGAAGCCACAACCCCCACCCCCCCCCCAACCAGGTGAAGTTGTAACACTTAATCTTTGTAAATAACCATTTTTTTCAAAAATTGAAACCTAATATAAACATTATTTTCTGTAATAAATTTATTTTTACCCTTTTTATCATACTTGATTTTTTTTTGGGATATTTTTAAAAAAAAAGGGTTGTGTTTTTATCCTTAATGCGGGCCTTTTCTTTAAAGCCATATCCCGAACCTTTTTTTGTATAAAATTTTGGCAAAAAAATCATCTGATTAGGGGGGCCGGCCATCTTGCCCTCAGCTGTTTTTAAAACAGCATCGGGGGGGCGCGCTAGGCTTTTTTCCCAAAGGGTTTTAAAAAAACCCCGGTTTAAAACCCGGGGCTGTGCCCCCAAACCCCTCTCCGGGTCCAGGCTGCTGCCTTTGGTTTGGGGGGGGCATAAGGGCCCCCTGCGCTGGCCCGCACATACAGATAAAGGGTTTCCCGGGAGCAAAAGAGCACAGTAACCCGGCGAGGCCGTGCGGGAAAAGAAGACAGCCCAGCAGGAACTTCGGGAGCGAAAAGACAAGGGGGAGTACAGCCCATTTTTTTTATTTTATATACCAAATTCCTCCCCTAAAAATGTTTTGGGGGGCCATACTCCCTGCCTAGAAATGAAAACACGGGGCCTTTAAACCTCCCTTGAGATGTATTGGGGTCTTTAATACCGCCTAAAAATTTTTTGGGGGGCCAAAACTACCTACCTGGGAAAATTTTATTGGGGGGCCCATTTTTTCCGGGCCCAAAAATATATTAGGGGGAAAAATACTCCCTGTCTAAAAATTTGGGTGGGGGCCATAATCCCTTCCCTATTTAATTTTTTTGGGGGGCCTTTATTCCCCTTGCCTAGAAAATGAAATTAGGGGCCATTTTTTCCTGCCTACCCCTTTTATTGGGGGCCCATTTTTCCGGGCCTAAAAATTTTTATTTGGGGGCTATATTACCTTGAAATGTATTGGGGGCCATTTTTCCCTTTCCCTAGAAATTTATTTGGGGGCCAAATTTTTTCCGCCAAAGAAATGTATTGGGGGTCCAACAAACCTGTCTGGGAAATTTTAAATTGGGGGCCCTTTTTAAACCTGCCAAAAAATTTTAAAGGGGCCCCTTTTAAACCTGCCTGGGAATTTGTATTGGGGTTAAAATCCCTTTGCCTAAAATTTATTGGGGGCCAAAATTACTTCCTTTAAAATTTAGGGGGGGCCCAATTTTCCCCGGGCTAAAATTTTATGGGGCCATATTCCCCTGCCTAAAAATTTATTGGGGCCAAAATTACCTCCCTTTAGAAATTTTGGGGCCATTTTAATTTCCCAAAATTATTAGGGGGCCAATTTCCTCCCTATCCTTTTAAAAGGGGGCCCATTTTTCCCTTTCCCAAAAAATTTTTACTGGGGTTTTTCCCCCCAAATTTTTGGTTTATTAGGGGGCCCCCATTCCCAAAACCGGGGGCCCAAATTTTAGTTTGGGGGCCCCTATTACCTGCCAAGAAAGGGAATTAAAGGCCCTTTACTAACCCTTTCTAAAATTTATTGGGGCCCTATTCCTTTTCCAAGGCCAATTTTTTTTTTGGGGGGCCCTTTTTTCCTGCCTCAAACGGGGGGCCCTATTATGTAAATTTTACTGGCCATATCCCCTTTTCTCTTAAAAAGGGGGGCAAAAAATAAACCTCCTGGGAAATTTACCTTAAGGGGGAATATTTTAAACCCCTTGGGGCAAAAGGCAAATTGGGGCCCCCAATTCCCCCCCCGGGGGTTTTTAAGCAAATTTTTTGGGGGGTCATTATTTTTTGGGTTTTCCCAAGAAAAGGGGGCCCCAAAAAAATTTTACCTGCGTATCCATATTACCGGGGCCATATTTTTCCATATTCCCCCCCCCCCCCTTTTTTTTTTTAAAAAAAAGAAAAAAAAAAAAAAGGGGGAAAACCCCCCGGAAAAAAAAAAAGGGCCCGGGGGCCCCCCATGTTTTGGGAAAACCCCCCCCCCCAAAAAACCCTTTTTAAAAAATTTTAAAAAAGGGGGAAAAAACCCTTTGGGCCCAAAAAAGGAAAAAATTTTTTGGGGTTTTTTGGGGTTTCCAAAAAAAAAAAAGGGGGGGGGGGGGGGGGGGGGAATTTTTTTTAATTTTTTTTTTGGCCCCCCGGGGGGGGGGGGGGGGGGGGGGGGGCGGGGGGGGGGGGGTCCTGAGCCCCCCCACCCCGAAAATAAAAATTTTTTTTTTTTTTCTACCCCCAAATTTTTCCCCGGGGGGTTGGGGAGGGGGGGGAGGGGGTTTGGGGGGGTGGGGGGCCCCCCCAAAAGGTTTTTTAAATTTTTTTGGGGGGCCCCCCAAAAAAAACCCCCCAAAAACCCCCAAATTTTTTTTCCCTTTTTTTAATTTAAAAAATTTTTTTTTTTTTTAAAAAAATTTTTTTTTTTTTGGCCCCCAAAAAAAATTTTTTTTTTTAAATTTGGGGGAAAAAGGGCCCCCCCCGGGGGGAAAACTTAAAACCCGGTTTTTTTTTAAAATTTTTTTTTTAAAAAAAAAAAAATTTTTTCCCCCAAAAAAATTTAAAAAATTTTTAAAAAAGGGGGAAAAATTTTTTTGGGGGGGGGGGGAAAAAATTTTTTTTTCCAAAATTTTCAAATTTTTGGGTTCCCGAACCCCCAAAAAACCCGGGGTTTTTAAACCTTTAAAGGGTTTTTCCCCGGTTTTTTCCCCCCCGGGGGGGGGAAAAAAAAAAAAAACCAAAAAAAAAATTTTTTTAAAACCAAAAACCCCAAAAAAAAATTTTCAAAGGGGGTTTTTGGGGGTTTTTTTTTTTTAAAAAAAAATTTTTTAAAAATTTTTTTTTTTTTATTTTTAAAAAAAAAAAAAATTTTTAAAAAACCCCCCTCCTTTTTTTAAACCCCCCCCCCCGGGTTTTTTTTTCCCCCTTTTTTAAAACCCCAAAAAAAAAAATTTTTTTTCCAACCCGGGGAAAAAAAATTTTTTTTTTTTTTTCAATAAATTTTTTTTTTTTTTTAAATAATTTTTAAAAAAATTTTTTTTTTTCCCCCCCCCCAAATTTTTTTTAAATTTTTTTTTTTTAAAAAAAATTTTTTTTTTTTAAATTTTAAATTTTAAAATTTTTTTTAAAAAAAAAATTTTAAAAAAAAATTTTTAAAATTTTTTTTTTTTCCAAAGGGTTTAAGGGTTTGGGTTTTTTTTTTTCCCCCCCCCCCCAAATTTTTTCCAATTTTTTGCCCCTTTGGGTTTTTTTTGGGGAACCCTTTTTTAAATTTTTTCCTTTAGGAAAAAAAAAAAAAAAAAATAAAAAATTTTTAAGAAAAAAAAACCCTTTCCAAACCCCCAAAAAACCAAAAATTTTTTAAAAAAAAAAATTTTTTTTAAAAAAAAAAAAAACCCGGGGGGGGAAAAAAAAAAAAAAATTTTTTCCAAAAAAAAAAAAATTTTTTTTGGGGAAAAAAAAGGGCTTTGGGGGGGGGGGGAAAAGGGGTTTGGGGGGGGGGGTTTTTTAAAAAAAAAAAAAATTTTTTTCCCCTTTTTTCCCCAAAAAAAAAACCTTTTTTTTTGGGTTTTTTTTTTTTTTTAAAAAATTTTTTAAAAAAAAGGGGAAAAAAAAAACCCCCCTTTTTTAAAATTTTTAAAAAAAAAGGCCCCCTTTTTTTTTTTTTTCCCCCCCCTTTAAATTTTTTTTAAAAACCCCCAAAAAGGGGGCAAACCCCCGGCCCTTTTTCCCCCCCCCCAAACCCCCCCCCCCTGGCCCCCCCCCCCCCCCCAACCCCCCCTTTTTAAAAAAATTTTCTTTTTTTTTTAAATTTTCCCCCCCTTTTTTTTTTGGGAAATTTTTAAAAAAAAACCCCCCCCCCCCCCCCAATTTTTTTTTTTCCTTTAAACCCCCCCCTTTCCCCCCCCCTTTTTTGGGTTTCCCCCCCCCTTTTTTTTTCCCCCCTTTTTGGGGGGGGTTTTTTTTTTTTTTCCCCCTTTTTTAAACCCCTTTTGGTTTTTCCCCCTTTTTTAAAAAACCCCCCCTGGAAAAATTTTTCCCCTTCCCCCTTTTTGGGCCCCAAAATTTTTCCCCCCCAAAAATTTTTTCCCAAATTTTTTTTCCCCCCCCTGCCAAAGGGTTTTTTAAAAAAAAAAATTTTTTTGGGCCCCCCTTAAAAAAATTTTTCCCCCCTTTTAAAAAAATTTTGAGGCATATCGTGCTCTTGAAAAACCTTATCGATAGCGGCCGACTATCGACTATCGATCGATCTCGATAGCCAATGCAATCGCTCAACACTACTCATGGATCGCCGTCCTTTTGTAAAATGGTTGGCACACCAAAATATGGCACTCTCACACCAGGCTTCTCATTAACACTGGCCTCAGACAGCTTTATTCTCCTCAGCTCGGCTGCTTTAACACTTCAGATAGCAACCACGTCACCAGATTGCCTCGAGTACCAGGACCTGCAGAAAGCCTGTCTTGGAACATGGGAATGGCCACCAACCCAACGCTGTAGCCGTTTCAGGAAAGGCAACCCACAATTAGCTGCTTGCCATGCTAGCTACCGTTGTCAGTAACCAATGCCTACTGACACAAAATAGTTGTCTTCCCCCACTGAGACCAGGTTTTATCCTGCAGTATTCCACTTAGTGGTAGAAACATGTGACTGCCTAAGATCGCCCTGCCACATATCCCTCATCCCCCCTTCAATAAAGTCCATAGGCCTTTTTCATCCTGCACAACCCTTCCTCCAGGGTCAAAACTCCTACTTTGGGGAACCTTCTCAACCCATTCTTGATTCTTTCTTCTTCTCTGGGGAACTACCCCACTTTTGTCAGGGAATTTTTTTTTCCCAACCTGTTCCATAACCTTGGAGAAATACACCCCACCTTCTGCTGGACAGCAGTCATGTGATAGCTACTTTCAATCTCCAAAGTTACAGAGCTGGAGCAGGCACTCACATGAACATTGATAACACAGCAATTACAGGAGTATCACCAAAACTTACTACACGTGGCACAATCAATGTATGTCCTGTAACACGGATGTTGTTACCTTCGGCACGTATGCTGGCATTCACAGGGTTGCTACTGCCAACCTCATTACCTAGGGAACTCCTGCTGGTTACATCAGCCTCATACACATCTCAGGATGCCCACTAGTTAATTCACACTCTCAATACAAGATGCTATCATACCTATTGGCCTTCTTCAATGGCCAGGATCTAAAATGACTCTAATCCTGTATCTCTATCTCCTCAAATGATGTGGTCAATAGGGACTTCAACACCAATGTGGTTTTACAAAGTGAGGATGCTCTTTCTGTAACCAGATTGCTTGCCCCCTCTGATCAAACAGTGGGGTTCCCAAAATATTTGATATCACTATAATCATATTGACCTGAAGAATAAATAAAAAAGTTATGACTTCCAGAATTAGGAGATGAAAAACAAATCACTAAATCCTTAAGGGGTTAAGTGAATGGGCGTAACCACAGCTTTCCTGTCTATCCAGCCTCAGACACAGTTTCATTTCTTCCTTCTTCCGTCAGCCATGGCGTCTGCTGCGGTGAGGGACGAGCTGCTCTGCTCCATCTGTTTAGATATTTTTAAGGCTCCTGTGATGCTGAGATGTGGACACAACTTCTGCCGGCTCTGTATTGATCGTGTGCTGGATACACAGGACGAGGCTGGAGTTTATTCCTGTCCTGAATGCAGAGAGGAGTTTCAGCAGCGGCCTGCACTGATAAAGAACATAAATCTACATAATGTAGCAGAACATTTCCTATTTACTCAGCGAGATCAAGAGGAGATCACTGGGATCTACTGCTCTTACTGTGTGGACTCTCCTGTACCTGCTGTGAAATCCTGTCTGCTGTGTGAGGCTTCTCTGTGTGATAAACACCTCAGATTTCACAGCAAATCATCAGAACACGTCTTATCTGAACCCAGCACTTCCCTAGAGAACAGGAAATGTTCTGTCCATAAGAAGATCCTGGAATATTACTGCACTGACGACGATGCTTGTATCTGTGTGTCCTGCAGTTTGGCCGGAGATCACCGAGGACACCAGGTGGAGATGCTGGATGAGGCCTCTGAGAAGAAGAAGATGAAACTGAGAAATGTTCTCCAGAAACTGACCACAAAGAGAGAGAAAACTGAGGAAAAAATCCAGAGTCTGGAGGAACAAAGGAGAAAAGCTCAAGAAAATGCAGCTGGAGAAGCCGAGAGAGTCACTGCCCTGTTTACAGACATCAGGAGACGGCTGGAAGACCTGGAGAAGAGGGTCCTGAGTGAGATCTCCAAGCAGGAAAAGGAAGTATCACTCTCATCCTCCGCTCTGATTCAGCAGCTGGAAATAAAGAAGGACGAGCTGTCCAGGAAGATGAGACACATTGAGGAGCTGTGTAACATGACGGATCCACTGACTGTCTTACAGGATCCAGACACAGGTGACTTGTGTGATCCTGAGGGGGGAGGTGATGAGGACACAGGAGGACATGATAAACAGCCCCATGATGTAGATGACCTGGATGTGGTTGGGATCTCACACACATTCCACACATTATGTGACATAATAACAAGTATAAGGAACGGGATCTATGTGGGGGATCCTGCAGACATATTACAGGATTTAAACACAGCTGCTAATAATATCCTTATATCAGACGACCTGAAAACTGTAACCAGGACACAAGAGAAGCAGAAACGTCCAGAAACAGCAGAGAGATTCCAGGATTTTCAGGTGATGAGCAGGAGGGGATTCTCCTCAGGGCGACATTATTGGGATGTGGAGAGCAGGAGATCAGGAGAATGGAGGGTAGGGATGTGTTATCCTAGTACAGACAGGAAGGGCGATCAGTCACGTATTGGAAAAAATAACAAGTCCTGGAGTTTGTGTCGATGGTATAATAATCAGTATTCAGTGAGACATGACAGTAAAGAGATCTGGTTACCTGGTAATGTCTCCAGTCATAGAGTCAGGATCTGTCTGGATTATGAGGCCGGGCTCCTGTCCTTTTATGAGCTGTGTGACCCCATCAGACACTTACACACCTTCACTACTACCTTCACCGAGCCCCTTCATGCCGCATTTTGTGTATTTTGGAGAAAAATTGAAGGGTTTTGTGTATATAGCTCATTGAGGATTACAAGTTAAGGAACAAAACCTTGTACTTTTTAGGTTATTTGGCCGTTTAGGACATAGATAATTCGTCCCCATCTCATGTGGCAATCAGGCTGTATAAGTGCTCATCTAAATATTTTCTACATTTATTTCTCCCTTTATCCTCTTTTGCACCAAGAAATCATCTAGTTTTATTGACAGTGTCCTTATTCCATGATCCCTTATGACCAACTTTTATGATTGTGGGACCACATTGGGAACCATTTAGTTAATTGTGAAGGTTCCTCGTTACCCTCGTTACAGTCTAATGTGTCGCCTGGCTGGCCAAAAGTAGTTTCATTTGTCGGTGTCTTTATGTTCATAGAAATGTGCATTACTATTTGCTATTATGATGGCACTAGTTACTGTTGACCGACCTTATAATTTTCATTGTGTTTAGTTAGCACTCTGAGCACACAAGGGTGGAGTTTTCTGAGCATCCTGTGCATGTTAAGGCCAGTTTACAAGGAACAGTACAAATACCGGTTGGTTTATCCGACTGGTATTTGTACTGTTTTTGCGCCATGCACACGGTCGCCGGGGGAAAAGCCCTCCTCCTTCACATAGACATATTCATCTTCCATCCGGAGACCGAACAGAAGAATGAACATGTTCTATGTTTCTCGGACCACCGGCGGTCTGAAAAACCGGCAGGTGGAAAATCTGTGCAGTGGGGACCGCTGCAAGGATTTTCCATTAAGATCAGTATAAATAGTTTTCAGCCGGTTTGCAGCCAGTTTTCAAAACCGACTGAAAAACCGGCTGAAAACCATGCCGTGGGGACAAGGCCTTATTGGCTTCATATTACAGCTTTTTAACACATCACAGTTCAAATAACTAATGACACTTGCATCTACTCTGAGGACTATGGTGGGAGAGGTTACTGGCACTTACCTGACTGGTATATTGCTGTCATAACAGCTAAGCTCAGCCATTCCTAGGGGGAGCTCAATGCTTACAGTTATACAGCTCTTACTGAGTTCAATAAAAGCTGTCTACATCATTTTTATTTTCCTCCTGGCAGCCAGGATTAAAATGAGTTGATATAGTAAAGGCTTTCTTACAAGGCTCTGCATAACCTCTCTCCTCCATACATCTCTGTCTTAATCTCCAGATATCTCCCCTCACGTCATCTCCGCTCCTCACAGGACCTTCTTCTCTGCTCTCACCGTGTCAGCTCTTCACACAACCATCTCCAAGACTTCTGCTGTGCTTCCCCCACACTCTGGAGCTAAGCAACCTTAAAAAAACATATATCTTCAGGCTGGCATACAATTTACAATAACGCTGCTGCCACTACACTACTCCACAAACATGCCTGACCCTCACCTTCTGTCTCTTTCCTCCTCCCTTGTAGACTATTAGCCTTCGGTCTAATACTCACTTTGTTGCCCATAGCAACCAATCAGAAGGCTCCCCTCTCATTTCATATATTGCTCTGGAAAACTGAAAGGGGCGCTATGATTGGTTTCTATGGGCTCTGATTGGTTTCTTTGGACAACAAAGTGAATTTTAGACCTAGACAGTTTTCATACATGTGGCCCTTAGTTTTGCTATTGTACCTTGTGTGGACTTGTGTTATGTATACAAACACCCTTCAAATGTACAGTGCCCTGGGATTAATGATGCTATAAAATAAATAATTATAATAATAACAGTCAAATTAATCAGAACAGAAATTAGGACCTTAAAATTAAACTGAATACAGTAAAGGGTCATTACCATCAAAATCATTCTTTTCTCATATTGACAAGCAATAAGTCACTACTAGATTTTTTTAATCGGGCGGTTGGTTTTTTTTGTATAATTTTTTTAAGTTCCCCTATGTACATGACTTCCTGGTTTGTGTCTCTGATTTTCCTCTGTGAGCTCTGATAGCAGCAGTGAGTGGATTGCTTAAAGGGGTTGTCCCACTACAAGGATTGCTTTTTATGTTAATGACAAACAAAAACAAGTCACTTTGCAATATGTGTCCATTAACAGTGTCCTACCTATTCCTAGATATCCCCTCTTGTATGGGCTGCATCAGCTCCTCGGGTCACTATAGCTATAGACCTGTGTGATCTCTTCTGATAGGCTGCCAGCACTGGTTCCTATAGCTACAGACCTGTTGTCCTCAAGAGCTCATCACTGCAGGCCAGTGGAGACCAGTAAAGCCAGTAAACACTGAATTCAAAAAATGAAACCAAGCAAACAGGACTGAGGTAAGATGAATTGATGTAGTGAGACAACCCCTTTAACGGTTCTTTTTCTAGGTCAGCTTTGGCCTGAAAATTGTTATCAGCTGGACCTGATAAGTGTAAAGAAACCCCACCCTAATGCTGAAAAAGATTAACCCATTATATTTTCATATATTGCTCTGGTCATTGCCCTAATCTTTTCTTCCTACTAGGTTCTAGAAGTTGCACTGTGTGTGTCAGCTATATGTTGTAAAATTGCGATATGTACATGCAGAAACATTAGAAAATACGGCTCACCGACTGTTCACATGCTGTGTATACCAAGCAAATAAATGGGGTGCTCGGATCCTGTCCTTAGGCAGGAGGGCATAGGTAAGCAGTCCAAAGAAAAACTATTTTTAGATCAAGCACACCCGAGAGTGTTACTTTTTTTTTTTTTACATAAAAATTACTATTTTTAATTCATACTTGTTAAAAAAGAATAGAACACGTGGGTGTACATGTCCCTTGCATCAGGCTAAAAAAAAAAATTGATGAGCCTGATGCAAGGGGCATGTATACCCCGCATGTGTTCTATTCTTTTTTAACAAGTATGAATTAAAAATTTTAATTTTTATGTAAAAAAAAAAATTCACACCCTCGCGTGTGCTGGATCAAAAATAGTTTTTCTTTGATATGTACATACGCTTACATGGAGCATCGTTACATTTGCTTAAACCATTAGATGTTCCTTTATCTGTCTTTCGAGAGGCGAATCTTTGCTTCGTTTCTTGGGAGAGCTTTCATGTTCGCTGGACCAGGAGTGCATTATATCTGCGCCCAGAAAACAGTAAGTAATGTGGACATTGGTCTCTATGTTTTTGGTCTGAAAGCCGCTATTATGATGGGCATCCTTATTGCCAGTAACCAATATGGTGCTTCGTTAATGTAAGGGAAACATGCGAAGTTTGAAGAAATTATGTAAGGGTTATTGAATAGGCTGATGTCCATTCTATGTATTTTGACTTGAGCTGTTTCCTGGTGAGGACGCCAGAGTTCTGCAGTAAGATGATAATGAATGAATAATTATATTTTTGTTTTTCACTTTACACAATTGTGTTTCATGTCACTAACGTTCATATGAATATTATCACTATATATGTCATTTGAAATTATAATATCGTGATTATAACAAATGATGATATCACTAATGGAATAATTTGCACCCTTTGTACACTGTATCTGATTCACTAATTATGTGTGATATATAATGCACAATTTTGTCACTAGAAATGTGCTTGAGAAAGGCTCATTTAAGAGGCGAAACGTCACATGGGTGAATAAATATCGCTTTATTGAAAGTGCTGCCTGGATTTTTCTATTGTGGATTGCACTAATATTATCTATCCCTGTCCAGAGAACAATAGAGCAATCATTATGTCATTACCTACTCTTTGTAATGAGACTTCATAGGGATAAACAGCAGTTGCAATACACTAAGGTTAGTCTACTCTGCCATCCAAGAGTTTTATCACAGCTAGAAAGGGACAAGAGTTTACATGTAATTTTTAATTGCAAGAACTGACAAAATAAAACAAATATTGACAAATATTTTAAAAAATATGTTTTTCAGGAATTTTTTTAACAAAAATACTTCTTTCAGATGGAAGTGTCGCTTTAAATTTATTAAAAGGCCAGTACATGTGCTGGAGCTTTAGGTGGAAGAGGGACTGGTATCTTCATGTGCTCTTGTAAATATCTTGTATATATATCTATATATAGATAGATATATGTACATACATAACTGCTGTATATCTACATATACATCTTTTATAGATATGCGTATACATTGATGTTAATTAAAACTGGAGTTTCACTTGGACTGAGTACAAACTATTTATTTTTTGCTTTTACATTGTGAAATAAATTAGGTAGTTTTGGGCAAGCTGGGTGACACAAAACATGACTGTTCTTACACCTGTCACAGGGTTTGTCATTAAAGGGGTTTTCTCACTTTGCTGTTTCACGGACTCACAGGCAGCTTCACACTTGCACTGCTTGGTGGGTGGTTCTATAGCAGTGACTAGCATATTTAGCTCCCCTTTAACTTGCTGAGTCACTACACTGACATAAGTGTAGGGTATGTATTCTTCAATAAACAAAGCTACAGACATCTGACGGTTGTATACAGATGCTTTCACTAATTAATTAATCTAATCTAGTTAGAGATAAGGAATGCTCCTGCTCCCTACTTTCTGTATATTCTGGAAGGGGGAGCAGAAAAATAACCAAAGAAACATGTGTGCATTTAGAAGAAGTCTTCAGTTACTTGTCCCTACATGTTGACAGCTAATTTTGTATTAAGAAAATCCTCTTAAAGGAGTTGTCTCACCATGCTGTTTCACAGAGCCAAAATCAGTTTTCATTCATGTTTCCTGTCATGTTTCATTCATGTTTCCAGTTTTCATTCATGTTTCCTGGGTCTGCTAGTTACCCTGAAATGAGAGCAGGAGATGCTTATCTAAATTCCAGAGAAGCTCCAGAGCTAAGGTAAACAAAAGTAATTAGTCTCCTTTGTTTGTTAGATAAGATAACACTCAAGCCACCAGCAGTTCTGTGTTCTGACCTGTGTGATGATGGCATGTCTGCTATCAGATAAGACAAACAGCAGGGTAGAGCAGGTCGGTAACCTAGAGAAACCTGAGTGCACTCAGTGCAAAGAAAAATAAAGCAATATATTTGGAGAAAGTATTCATTTACTGTTTCCTACATGTTAAAAGCTAATCTCTGTAGTGAGACAACCCCTTATACACATTCAGTAAACTCTAGAGATCATCTCAAATATAAGCTCTAAGGGGGACATGTATGAAAACTGTCTTGGTCTAAGACTTTCTTTGTTGCCCATAGCAACCAATCAGAGTGCCCGTTTCATTTTTTCAGAGCTCTCTCTGAAATAAAAGGAGAACTCTGGTTTCATGGGCAACAAAGAAAGTCTAAGACCAAGACAGTTTTCCTGACCCTAAATGTGTAATAACAAAAAAATGGTAAACAGAGGCCATTTGTGTCAGTATAACATGTGTACTAGCATGATGTTGTCACCAGATGTTATAGAAATCTCAAAATTCTACAGGACACTGCCTCTAAGGAAAGACACCTAGGACGAGATGTATGTTCGGGGCTGCGCCTGTCTTTCCAGCCCGATAACTGGCGCAGCCCTGTTCGCTATGTTTGTAACCAGGCGCCCTCCAGTATTAGGTGCATTGCAGAGCCCCCACGGCGCCTATGATCAGTGGGGGCGTGCTGGAGGCGTGTCGCACTACAACTGTACGATTCAACACATTTATATCTTTATTACAGCAAATCCAGTTGCATTACTGCTGAAACAGGTAAAGCACTTTAAAAGTGGTTTACCTGAGCCAGTAGTGTCGCTTTGTAGCTAGAAAGTGCTAAATCTATGACCCACAGTAGAAGAGGTTCATAGATTCTATGCTACTAATATGCGCAAAAGAAATGGCGCCCTTAGTGCGTGAGTTGAATAATGGTAAGTATGTAATCAAATAGTAACTATATTGAAACCTTATACTGTTGGACAGCACAGGATGATAGATTTGGAAAGAAAACAATGTTGCAGTCATAATGACCGATGATCTGCTCAGAGTAGTCAATCTGAAAATACAATGTTGTGGCCGTAATGACTACAGAAGCTGAGACAGACCAAAAAGATGAGAAACTCGTCTGAAATGCAAAGACTAGAATGCTACAGGTACAAAAAGACAGCAATAACTTAAAATACAATTCTTACATTTATGATGCCGCATTTTGTACTATGCACAGAGCTAAATGATATAAATTGAAACTATATTTATTACTATAAATGGTATCATTATGAATAGTAATGAGCAATTGTGTTGACAATCGTCATCTGTTAGATAACCGATATCGGCAATTATCATGCCGATAGTCGATAATCGCCGATGCAAATTAAAGTCTATGGGGGAGCAACAACAGCTTCATTCTTACACCCAAACAGGGGAGGAGAAGCCGGAATTAACATCCACAACAGTAACCTGGATATGTGCTACCTCTTAGGCAAGACATTTAGGCTATAAAAGTCACAGAAAACAATTCATAGGCTAAAATAATGCATCATGTTCAATGGCTAACAGAAAACATGAGGACGGCGTAGCCACAGCAGGTACAGCGGTACCAGCAGCTATGGGGCCCCTTTCACACAAACAAGACACCGGTATTAGAAATGGCACATGGGAACTGCCACTTTTTGCACCAGGGACCAAAAACTTGTCATATATGCGGTGCCGGTGGCAGCAAGAACGTCCCAACGGGGAACGCGGAGGTTCAGCTGGCAGGGCCTCAGTTACAGCGGGTGCGGCGACAGACAGGGCCACATGCAGCTAAATCAAATGGGGTGCCCACCCATTACTACTTCCTATTTTTAACATATCACCGGGCACCTTTTTCATTCCGGCCCCTGGCAGGAATACTGCCCAATTGCCACCCCTGGCATCCATTTTAAAGTAGCCTGACCCCAAAACCACCAAAAAATGCCCTTATGGACACTCAGAATACACATTCCCAATAAGAAATTGACTATTTAAAAAAAAATAAATTCCAATCCTGCTTCTGCTGCTGCTACTACTACTTGCCATTCTACTGCTGGCAGGTTGCTGACGTTGTACCACCATGACATTAGAACGTGAAGCTGACGCAACAGATTTCCCCAGTGGAGGCCCAGTGAGGCCTGTGACAAATTCCTGCATTCTATTGTCGAGTTGGTAGAAGGAAATTGTTGCATTTTGATTTGGAACGTGGATCAAGGAGGGTGGACACCCAATAACCACTCTTCATTTTGATGGCCATGAAGCGTGTCAAATTAGCTTTTTGTCAATAAGACCTTTACTATTGGTTCCTTTTACAGCAGCATGCCCCAAAACCAGCAAAGATGCCCTTGATAGAACCTCAGATTAAAAAGTACCGGAAGAAAGTAGTCTTTAAACCACCATTTTGGTTGAACTTGATATTGACTATACCTGCCTGGACCGCAGCATGAGCCCCAAACATGCATGACCCACAGATTAAAAAAGTGCCTGAAGAAAGTAGTCTTTGAACCACCATTTTAGTTGAACTGGACATTGACTATACCTGTCCTGTACCACAGCATGAGTTCCAAACCTGCATGACCCATAGATTAAAAAAGTGCTGGAAGAAAGTAGTCTTTGAACCACCATTTTAGTTGAACTGGACATTGACTATACCTGTCCTGTACCACAGCATGAGTTCCAAACCTGCATGACCCACAGATTAAAAAAGTGCTGGAAGATAGTAGTCTTTGAACCACCATTTTAGTTGAACTGGACATTGATTATACCTGTCCTGGGCCGCAGCATGACCCCAAAATGCGCACAGGTGCTCTTATGGACCATCAGCAGAAAAATTTGCAATAAGATATAAACTCTTTTAAAAAACAAGTTTTCCAATGCTGCTGCTGCTACAGCCATTCTACTGCTGGCACGTTGGTGACGTTGTTCCACTGTGACATTAGAATGTGAAGCAAATGAAACAGATGTCCCCAGTAGGTTTACAAGGCCTGTCTGAAAATCCTGCATAATAATGTCAAGTGGGTTGAAGGAATTTACTGATCAAGGAGGGTGAGGCTGTGAACGTGGATCGCGGAGGTTCAGGTGGCAGGGCCGGACATAGAGTGGGTACGGTGAGAGCCAGGGCTGGCGTCCGTCATCTATGAACAGTGGGTTCAGCTAGCAGGGCCGGACTCACGATGGGTGAGAGCCAGGGCTGGCGTCCGTCACCTATTAACACGGCAAAAATGCCCCTATGACGCAGCAACGAAAACAGTTGGGCCGAAGCAGAGTGCGGAAGCGGAAGTGTGAGTTAAGACCTCCAGCTTTCCTCAGTACACAGTCAAGACCTTTGTAGCGCTTGACAAATTTCGGCCTCTACGAGAGTGCTTGCCCCTCCTTATGAGTGCGACCAATTGAGCTTCACTTGGAAATGCTGGTGGTTGACGCTCCTGTTTCACCCAGGTGACATTTTTCTTGGCTTTCTTTTTATTGTTTTACTCAACGTGCTGGAGGAAATTGTCTCTGTTCTTGGGGTAGTGAATGTGCTCCATACACCATGTCCTCAGAATAACCTACAACTGTTCAAGTCTTTCTGTACCTCCCTTGTACAATTCAGAGGAATATTTTTATCAGCTATTTTGTAAATGCAAGTTTTTTAGTAGTTTAATTAGTAGTTTAATTCTGGAAAACACATGTTTAAAATAGGAGGGAATCCCACAACGTCTTTCTTTCTCAGTTTTTCAATCGTATGAAAGGGGTTGTCTCACTACAGGGTTGCTTTTTATGTTAAACTTCTTGCAAACACAAGTCACTTTGCAATATATGTCCATTAACAGTGTCCTGCCTATTCCTGTTTTTGACAGCTTCATGACCCCAAAAATTCAAAACATGACCCTTCAACCACTGTTGACAATTGTGAAGAACAAATGCCAGTGTTAAAAATTGTGAGGAAGAAATGCCTGTTATAAACCATATTTCTGTATCAATGGACCAAGATTATAACTGGTTTTCACAGCACCATGACTCCAAAACCATTGACCGTGCTTGAAATTTTCTTTAAGAAATGACTAAATGGAATACGTTTTTTTTCATGAAACCGTGTACAATTGGTGTCTTTTACAGTTTCCTAACCGCAAAACCAGCAAAATAACCGTTTGGGCACTCAGAATAAAAATTGCATTAAGAAATGATCATTTAAAAAAAAAAATTTTCAGGAGGACCATTTCTTTTGGAAGAGGAATGTGAGGTAGACTGGCAACTAATGGGTGACCTCGGCAACTAGGGCCACAACATCATTAGAGATCCACGCCTGATTCATCTTGATGAAAGTCAAACGATCCACATTGTCAGTGGAAAGCCGGATGCGTTTGTAATGACTCCTCCAGCTGTATCCATTTTGGATACCCAGAAGTCAATTGGGTCCGGAACATATCCAAAAACATCGGTGTTGAGACACAGATAGTCGTGCACCATGATCTTAAGCCAGTCTCTGTGTGTCGTATGTGTGCCGTGCATTAAAGGCATTGGAGAGGTGGTAAATAAGGATTCAATTAGTAAAAAGTATAAAGCACAAGCGCCAATATAAGAGAGAGCTGCTGAAAAAATGTCAAGGGATTACTCTGCCTATTTCCCAAACTTAAATTACCAATTATATTATAGAAACAAATGACACCAGCGCTAACGCTTCTATATGTCTCCAAACTAAATGTAGCAACTTTGCAGAAAATAAAATAGCTCAACAATCACTGTTGAGCTATTTTATTTTCTGGAAAGTTGCTACATTTAGTTGGGAGACATATAGAAGAGTTAGCGCTGGTGTCATTTGTTTCTATATATAATTGGTAAGTAAGGATTGCCAGAGGTCACCCATTACACCCCGCTTACCACCTGTAGTTTGCTCCATGTTCAGAAATATAAAAATTTAAAAGGTATAGAAGAGTTTTTCACAGTCTCTAAAAGAGAAACTGTACTGCAAAGATGGCAGATCACAGATATTCTTAAATCCCTATAATTTCCAACAGCCAACTAGGATTAGAAACAGAATTGTTTCTATCGAATACCTGTGAAATGCGGTCTGGTGGAAGAACCGTAACACCAAATCAACAGTGTTCTTCCTTCAGTCCCTGAGATTTACAACTGCCCAGTAGGACTAGCAATTGATAGTTTTCAACAAACTATCATACAAGTGCGCTATTTGGGCCAAACTGAAATGCATGGACTGCAATAGAACTATTTAAAAGTGATATGGATTTAATATGGCGGTCTTCGCACCACTGACAACAGCCGCAATTTACTAGTAAATATGTATAACACAATTTGCGTACAACTGAGCTCTTTGTGGCAAACAGACACACGGACTGCAATAAGAGTATTTAAATGTTATATGGATTAATATGGCGGTCTTCGCACCCTGACAACAGGCGCAATTTAATAGGAAATATGTATAACACAATTTGCGTACAAGTGAGCTCTTTGCGCCAAACAGACGCACGGACTGCAATAGAACTATTTAAAAGTTATAGGGAAAAGTTATGCCGGTTTTGGGAACACTGACACGCAGTGAGTGAAATTAGAGCTGGAAAAAAAAGGGACAATTTCACCTCCTATCAGAGGTCTGCTAGCCAAAAAAGAGGTAAAAATCATTGCTCTTTCAATTCAAGGTCACAGAA
Organism: Phyllomedusa bahiana; assembly: GCA_025379985.1. NCBI lineage: Eukaryota > Metazoa > Chordata > Amphibia > Anura > Hylidae > Phyllomedusa > Phyllomedusa bahiana. The sequence continues at coordinate 35,399 of JAODAL010005712.1, read as the reverse complement.
CACAATGAGCTGCACAATATCTCCCTTCTTTTCCAAAGCCTCTCCTCCTAACACCCCCCCGCCCCTCCGCAGCTGGACACACCAGTATATATCTTTAAAACTTTCTCTAACTAAATAAGAAGTGAAATTCTCTAATCTAACTAAATCCTAAACTACAGCTAGGTGGATGGTTTTGTGTATTAGAAGAGACTGTCTCTCTGAGCTGTTAGAACAGCTATTGGTTAAGACGCCGAGATGTCCTGCTGTGAAGTGACATAGCCAGAGAATGAGCTGAACATGAAATGCAGTTGCATAGATAAAACAAGGTCACGTGATTTTTGCAGCCAACAAGATCCATACACCACCAAGTGGTGACGTTGTACATCCTCCTCACCCCCTGTATCCTCGGAGCTGATTGGCTGGCCGCCAAAATGACAGGAAATGGTGAAAAAGGCGCAATAGTAAAATATTATCTATAAGATTGTTACCTAAACTATCGCATGATCGGAAAATTCTGATAAGCCTAAAAACAGTGCCGATTTCAACTTTTGTCGATAATATCGCTCATCTCTAGTTATGAATGGATTGGTTCTGTCATCTTGTTGAAACTATCTGAAGTCTAACTATAAAGTCAGTATGTATCAATATAACACATATAATAACTTGATGTTATCACTAGATGTCGCTAAAGTACAGAATGTTACAGGACCCTGACTAAAAGGGAAGGAATCAAGTATATGGATGAAACAATGGTAAGTATATTAACAAATAATAACTATATTAAAACCTTATGCTGTTGGTCTGCATGGAATGATAGATTTAAAGACACAATTGCATTCGTAATGACTGATGATCTACACAGAATAATAGATTTGAAAATTACGTAATCACTACGGAAGCAAAAACATCTGAAATTTGTTTTTAAGATAAAAAAACTAAAATGTTATGGCAATGACTTCACAAAACAGGTGTTAAATTTATGATGCCTCATTTTGTACTGTACTTATAGGGGGTGGTAAAATAAAAAATGTTTGCTACAAAGGGGTAGAGTTTTTTGGAAAAGTTTAATTTTTTAAAGGGAAGAAGGGGAGTCTTGGAAAAAAACAAAGACCATGTTATTTTTATGACCACTGCAAAAGGAAGGGGGAAAAAGGGTACCCCTATGGGTGCACTACAAAATTGCTTTGGGCCCCACATGTATTTGTTTATTCCCAAAATGAAATGTTTTAATGTTCAAAATATCTTGACAGGAATGCCTTTACTTTAATGCTGTTCACACTAGTCCTTAGTATAAAAGCTTTTGGGGTGTGGGGGACTCTTTTTGGGCCCCCCAAAAAACCCCAGAGTCCCCTTCATTTCATATAGTACTTTACAAAAATTAAAGGGGAGCTCTGATTAGTTGCTTTTGGCAACAAAGAAAGTCTCACTTTTGACATTTTTCCCTCAGAATAAAAGGTTATACATTATGTACCTAAAGCAAAAGTGGAGTAACTAGGCAACTAAGGTTGGGTCAAAAGGGTAAATAGATATGGGAAACCCTGAAGGGAAGAGAGGGTTCTTCAGTTGGTTCACTTTTACTGCTAAAATCAGGTATGTGCACCCTTTGGCCTTAGCCACTAAAATTCCCAGAGAAAGTACCCAATTTTGGCAATAACTAAAAAATTACAAAAATCCAAAAAAAAAGAAAAAGATTTTTCCCTTAAGGTAATACAAGAAAAAAGAATTTAGAAAAAAGCCCCCGGGCATCTTTGTGGAAGTCCATAAACCCTTTTGGGTGCGTAAGAAGATCACCTGTGGATAGAGAGAAAACTGCTGCTCAGAGTGCTGATAGTCTGAATCATAGGTTGGCGCAACTCCTGCTACAGGTTATAAAGGCCTTAAAGAATTTAGGGAAAGCTTGCTAGCTGGGTAAAAGGGGAATGGTTTTTCATGCACTGCTTGGTTCCTGTCTTTTTTCTGTTTTCCTATCAAAAGAAACCTCCAAAAACCATCAGGGAGGGGGTTTAAAAAACAAGATTTGGTCCTGGGGGATTGGGAAGTAAAAACTATTCCTAGAAGGCCCCTCTCATATTGAGTGAGCAGGGTACCCATGGGGGGGATGGGTAGAGAAAAACAACACTTGCATTGACTTACTATTCCCCAAACTCCCCTCCCCAAACATCGGTCGGTACAAGAACAAAATAGTTTTGTCTGTTCCATATTTTTTGAACCAAACTTGGGTTGTACATGAGGTTTAAAGCTGGCCATATATTTAAAAATTTGCGGGGGCCGGTTTTTTATCACACTGCACTATTTTTCCCAAGAATTTCCATCTAAGTCAAGCCATTTATAGTTAATGACAAAAAAAACTTGTTTTCTGTAAAAATACAGATGATTCACACCCAGAGTTTTCTGTGTATTCTATGAGATGTAGCTTCTTATTGTCTATTCTGTCCCCTCCCTGTGATCGGTTAAAACCGTAAACCCTCCCACAAAGCAGGAGGCAGCAAGAGAGGTAGAAGCTGCTTTTCATGGGTACACGGGTTTTCTGCACCCAACCAGCACTCAAAATAGAGACAGTGATTAGAAAAGTTGTGTAACTTTGAAGTTAATCATTGGGGGGAAATAACCTTTTCAGGGTGTCCCTCAAAACAGTCAAGGGGCCCCAAAAGTAAAATTTGGACAAAAAAGTAGGGGCCCCAACCTGAATTTTTTACAAAAAAAAGTTACAATTAGGAAGTATTTCTTCTTAACAGATTTAAAGTGAACTTTTTCAGTGGGAACAAATTTAAAAAGGATTTAAACCCGGGAAAAATAAAAATGATGACCTTTTCCTGGGCAGACCATAAATTTTTGGAAATTGGTCGGGGCACTGGGGTATAAAGGGGCTCCCTTCCCCGGAAAGTAGCACAAAAGGGGAAGTGAAGGGGAAAGGGTGTCACATCCCCCCTTTATTGTGGCTGATTCAAGTCCCTGTTTTCACATTTTAATGATACCGCTCTACAGCACTCCCAACCCCCCTGTGCGGGGTGTGCCACTTTGGTACAGCTTACCCCCTTGTGCGGTTCCCTGGGGGCCACCCCCAAACTGCCCAACCCTTATTGAGGGCTTTTTGGGCCTTTTCCCCTTGGCCATTTTATTTTGGCTTACCTGTGTAATTGAAGTGTAATACCTTATAAATAGTCCCCAAATAATACACCTTTCAAGGGAAAACAAATAACCATACAAAATGTTGGTTACTAAAAAAAAAAAAAAAAAACCCCTAAAATTTACCAAGCCCCCATATAATACTCCCTTAGGATTAAATAATTTTGCCCAGAAAGTGCCCCAAATGCGACCCCACCAAATGTGACTTATTCTTTTGTAAACGGGCGCTTATAGACATATTTTACCACCTGGGGCCCAGAGCGACCATAGGGGTCGCATGGTGCTGCCAAAAAGGGGGGGGTTAACAGCAGGAGATGGTTGCAGGGGCCCCAAAAAAACCTGTTTTGGGGGGGGAAAGGCAACCTTTTTGCGTAAAGTAACCAAAAGGTTACGGGCACATTATTTTAGTTGGCTCCCTGTGGGGCCCTAGTGGGGGTTTTCCCTTTTCCCCGGGGAACGGTCATAGCGTTGGGTGGGAGGGGCCAAAACCACTTTTTCCAGGCCAGGCTTTTGGTAGGGTCCGGGAGCCTTTTAAAACCCTGTCAAACCGGGCCGGGGGTGTGGTCTGTACCTCGAGGGGAGCAGCAGAGGAGCGTAGGGGGGGCTTAGCCCCCAGAGGTTTCAGAAAGAAAAGGAACCCCAAGAGGAGAGGGGGTGAATTTGGGAAAATTTTGTTTTGGGGGTCGGATGCTGGGCCCCGGAACCATGAGTAGATGGGGTTTAAATTATTGTGTGTAGTAAAGTGGTCTGAGGGCCTGAGGATTTTGTTTGTTTTTTTCCTGTGCCTAAAAATTTAAAAGCTGCGGGAGGCCGGGTTAAAGAGAAAAACGAAAGTGTTCGAAGGTTTTGTCCCAAATTTCCAATTTTACCCCAAAAAAAGGGGCAATCCATTTCCCTAAAAACCCCCCAGGATGTCCAAACGGCACCCAAAATTTAGTGGAGTCGTCACACACCATCCCAGTCACCATATATTGGTAGATAAAAAGGGTGTTTTACTTTTCTGCAAACATATCCCAAAACTGCTATACAGTAAACCAGGTAGGGGTTAAAATAAAAAGTTGTATGTAGGCGCTCTACAGGCAAATAAGTGATTATAGTGCAGTTACATTTAGTGACTGACACAAGACATTTCCTCGTTTCTATTTTTCTCAATCAGGCCCAGACCGCCATGATAACTTCTCCCAGCTACGACACTAATCTGCAATTTTAAACCGCACAAAACTTTTAAAAACCCTCATTTTCCAGCCCCCTATATCCCCTGCCTACCTATTTAGGGAGGGTTTTTAAAAACTTCCCTTTCTAATGAAGGTTTATGCGGGAAAAGCATGGCAATCCCCCCAACCCCCAGTCCCGCCTCCCCATTGGGCCGGGTTGGGGCCCACTACCCCGGGGGGCCCCCCAACTAGCTCGGGGGGCCCCCCTCGGGCACGTTTTGCCTACCCTGCCCAATGGAAGAGGCGGCAGTGAACACACGCAGGGGGTGCGCGGCAGTCAAGAATGGGCCAGGCTATAGCGATCCCGATAGCGGCCCCTCCCTTTTTCCCTGTGCCCGCCTGGGGCCTTTACCCCCTAAAAAGCACAAGCGGGCAGCACGGAGCTAAAAGTGAAGCGGATGGGACCTCGGGCCCTGCTGAAAAACAGCCCTGCCCCCCCCCTCTCTTCACTTTGCGCCACTGAAAGCCAAAAGACTTCGGGGGACACAGAAAGCGGGGGTTTGCCCCCCCTGCCCCAGCTATGGGGAAAGCTAAAGGGAAACTGGGGGGGGGGAAGGGGGAAAGGGGGGGCTTTTTGGGGGTTTTTGTGGGGGGGTTAGGGGTTTTGGGGGGGGTGTTAGGGGTTGGGGGGGAGGTGGGGAGGATGTGTGGTGTTAGGCAAAACGTTCCCCTCCCCTTTTTAATTTCGGGGCCGTATTTACGGGGTATTTTTTTTGTCCCGCAAATTTACGTCCCAAAATTAATTTTTAAAATAATCGTGTCACAAAGTGGGGCACGTTTTTTTTTGCGTCGTAAAATACATTCCCCATTCTTTAAAAAGGGGGATTTACGTTGCAAAAAAAGGGCCTCAATAAGTGCCCAGGGGACTTAAATTTTTAAACGATCGTATTTAGGGGAAGTATTTACGTCCGCAAATACGCCGCGAAAAAAACGCCCTCTTTTTGAATGACGAGGCGAAAATTTTTACTTGGAATCAATGCTAACCCAAATTTTTCATTATTTGAAAAGTTTTTTGGGAGAAATTTGCGGACGTAATCCGTCTGAAAAATAGCCCCGAAATAACCCGTGTGAACTTTGCCTTAGGGTGTGGGGGGAGGTGGGGTTTGTTGGGAAAATGGGGGGGGTGTTAGGAGTGGGGGGAGGTGAAAGCCTTCTTTTGGGCCCCCCCTCCCCCCCCCGGTACTCCCCCCTAATTTTAAATCCAGTGTACGTATTTTGTTGTCCCTGCATATCTAAGGGCCAATCCATTGTCCGCCATCCTGCTGTCCCGCGTATCAAAGGGCCAATCCATTGTACCCCCCATCTGGCCCAGCGAATCTAACCAAATCCTTTTACGCCTCTGCCGCCCCTGCGTATCCAAACCCCAACCCAAATTGGGCCCCCTCTGCTTTCCCTGCGGTATCAAAAGCCAACCCCTTTGTACCCCCTTCTTTTTTTCCCCCCTGCGAATCAAAACCAATCCATTGAAACCCCCATTGCTGTCCCCGGGTTTTCTAACCCAAAAACCCCTTGTACCCCTTTCTTCTGTCCCGGTATCAAAGCCCAACCATTTTTAACCCCATCTGCTGGCCCTGCGTATCTGGGCCCCCCACTTTAAATTTTAAAAACATTGTGTGAATCTTTTTTAGTTGGGGGGCGTTTACAAGCTCAGAGCACCTTTTAGCGAAAAATAGGGGCCCGGTTGGGGGTAGTAAATTTCCTGTTTAAAGAGTGTTTTTTTTATTTTTATTACTAAAAGACACATGGGGGCTTTTTTTTTTGTGTGAAAAGATGTTCTTTTTTTAATGGTGCCTGAACGATCTGGTAAGTGGGGGAATCTGAAAAAAAGTGGGGTAAAAATTTGTAAAAAAAAATTTTATTTGGGAAAACCCTGTTTTTTCGGTTTTTGTTTTTATGATGTTTATTTTTTGGTTAAAGTGATGTTCATCTGTATTCTTTTTGGGTTTGGGGGGGCCCAAAGTTCACAGTTTGGGCCCCCCGGGGTTTCCAACAAATCCCTTTTTAAGGGACGGCCCCGGGCCCCCCCCACAGAAACCCCTTTTCCCTTTTAATATAGGGAAAGTCAGGTGTTACTGGGGGGAAAGGGGGAAAGTAAACCTTCTTTTCCCCTTTTAAGGGGCCCCCATTGGTTTGTTTAATAAAACCCCCTCCCGGGTGGGTTGCCTATTTTCCCCCTTTTGGAAAAGTATATAAGTATTTTGGGTGGGTTTTACAGGCCCCCTTAGTACATAGACAGGTATATATGGCCCACTAAAGGTAGTTGATAAAACCCCCCTAAAAAGTAAAAATTTTTAGAACCCCCCCCCCCCCAAAAAAAAAAAAAAAAGGGACTTAAGTATATAAAATCGTACAGCAAGTGTAGGGTTTGAAGGGCCCCCCCGAAAATTTTTTAGGTATTGTGTCCCCCAGTAAGTTTTGGGAGTTAGATAGGCCCCCCAGTATGGAAGATATATAATAGGTCCCCCCCCGTTGAAGGGTTTTTTATTTTTTAATTTTTTCCCCCCAGAGCTTTAAAGTAAAAAAAAATTACCCCCTTTAAATTTTTTTCCGGGTTCCCCCCGTTGAAGCTTTCGCTGCTCCCGGTCTTCTTGCACAGCCAGCATGATGTTGCCATGCCGTGTCTTCGGGCCCACAGCAGTGGCTCGGAACCCGGCGACATCAGGTTCAATGAAGCAGAAGTTTTATCCGGGGCATAAGCTGCGCTCGCACGGGTCAGCTGTAATACAAAATTCATATTGTCTGGAGGGCCAATACTTACTGCAAAGGCGGGCCGGAGTTTTAATTCCCCCTGAACTTAATCATTGCCCCTTCTGCTCCCTTAAATCTATTTTTCAAAACTGAGGGGGGTTTTAAAACCCGCAGACTCATTGTAAAGGGAAAGATCTGGTGCATCTCATACTCACCTCTCCCTATTCCTGCTCCTCCCTCTGCCCATGGAAACTGTATCCAGAGTTGTATCTTGTTAACTTCCTTCCTTGCTATAGACACTGCAGTTTATCAGGGTGACTGTGATTATCTCCCACGAGCCCACTACAATATCTGCTGTGGATGAGGAAAGAAATCTTTCCCGGGGCAGTGCTGGGGGGCCCATTGCCAAAGGGGCTTGCCCTTTCGGCTCTTCTGATGGCTCAGCAACAATTCTGCCTCTTAAACTTTTAAAACATTTAGAAAAAGGGCCCCTAACACCTGATCATACCCTGGGCGCCCCTGGGGGGGCTCATTTCCTGGGCAAGTAACAACTGGGGGCTGTTTGTAAACTAAAGGGGCCTATAATTTTCTTTTGGGGACCCCGGGCTAAATGTTTGGCCCGAGAAAATGAAGGGAGCAGCTCCATGGGGGAAATCCCTTTTTTTTGTTGTCCCTTTTTTCCCCTTTCCCCCAAGCTGCCCTGAAGGGCAGTGGATGGATGCAATGTTTTTTGGGGGAAAAAAGGTGGGGGGGGCCCCAGCAGGGACCAATTCCCCTGGCCTGCCCCCCTCAATTTCCCCCCCAACAAACCCCCCAACCCCCCCCGCCCCCCTTGGGGGTCCCCTTTGGGCCCCCCGGCCCAACCCTTCCTGGGGGGTTCCCCAAAAACCCGGGGCCCCCCGCCTCCCCCGGAAAAAAAAAAAGCCCCACCCCCTCCCCAAAGGCCCAAGCCCCCCCCCCCCAAAAAAACAACCCGCCCCCAAAAAATGGCAAAGTCCCCCCCTATTGGCCCCCCCCCCGGGGTGTCACAGAAAAAACCCAGTAAATAAAAAAACCTTTCAAAAAACAAAAAAGGAAGAGGAGGAACAGGCAAACCGGCCCTTTTTTTTCCCATTTTTTTTTTTTTTAAGGGCCCCCAAACTCCCCCCCTCCCCCCAACAACCCCCAAAGCGCCATTTTGGGGGAAAAAACGGCTTATTTTGGGGAAAGGGGAAGGGAAGGCCCCCTACCCGCAATATTTTCCCCCAAAAGGAAATTTTTCCCCCCTTGGCCATTGGGTTAAAACGGCTCCAAATCCCCTCCCGTCTTACGGTAATCCACAGTTCTCATAGGAACTGGGGATTCCGTCGCTCCTCCCCGCTCGGCGAATCCGCCGCGGGGGAGAAAGTGACATGAACATTATTTGGCGCGGACGCGCCGAAAAACAATGCATTGTCTAGGGGGCCCGGCGAGCAGCTCCCCCCGCGCGCCCCCCCCTGCCCCCGCCCCTTAATCAAGCCGTATTGCGGGCGGGATCCGGCCCGCAATTACGCATTGAATAAGCCGTGTGAACACGGCCTAACATAGCCAGCCTGCTGGAAGCCCCAGTGTTCTGCTCATACAGCTTCGTTGGGTCTCCAGCGATGCCTACAACAACTGCAGGAGTGTGGCAAGTGGGTCCTAGCTCAGGGGCCCGGTCACAAGTGCGACCCCTGTAGCTACGCCACTGTACATACATATAGCTATAAGACAATGTTGTATGGACGATACCCCTAAATAACAGTCTTGCATTAACTAAATAATACCGATATACAATGAACAAATATTTCCTTAGGCTTGCCAAACCTTACCAAACCTTTATAAACCCTTCCAAAAAACATGGGCTCTAGCCTAATCTTTTTTTCCCCCTCCTGAGTTTTAAGCCCTCGCGGGTGGTCCTTCTCTCCCTCCTGCCGTGCCAAGTTTCTCAGCCCTTCAAACGGGATCTTTATTATTTAATTGGTATGTAATGAAATGTAAGCCCCTGGAAAATTTAAATCAGCAAAAATTAAAAATTTACTAAAAATTATGGAGGAATAAACGTCTTTTTTTTCTAAAATGGCCGCGAGCACATGGCGTGACTGGGGCAGAGAACTATGGGGGGAAGAAAGGAACACCCCCAATGACATGTGCAGACATGAAGCCAATCAGCAGCCAGCGGCTTCTTGACATCAAGCCCTATAAATACGGCAGCCATCTTAAATTCCGCCACTTGTCATTGTTTTCCTCCGCAAAAACATTTTGGTTGCTGCGCACTATATTGCACTCTTTTTGAAATAAATCCATTTTTTGAGCTACGGGGGTAAAAAAGACCTTCACATGTGTTTTTAAATACAAAACCTTTCCCTAAAACAAGCGTTTTATATTTTGGGAAAATTTTAAAATCTTTTCCCCCAAAAAGCCATTTACCCCTTTTTTGGGGGGGAAATTTTAGCCCAAATCCAGGGTGTTATTTCTGCCCCATACACCCTAAATTTCCATCTGGTTCATACTGTAGGGTTTTTTTTTTTATCCCCCAAGGTTCAATTTATCCTCTTTTTTTTGTGGTGGGGAAATTTTTGGAGCCCAAATACGGGTGAATTTTCTCCCCCATATATGCCTAAATCCATCTCATTCATTCTGTAGGGTATTTTATACCCAAGGGTCCTTTTTATCCTCTTTTTTGTGGGGTAAATTTTGACCCAAAAATACAGGGGTGGTATTTCGGGCCCTATACACACCTGAAATAAATAAAAAATTCTTTCTGTAGGGTTTTTGACTCAATTTTTAAATTTTAAAATTCTCTTTTTTTCCCGGGGGTTAATTTGATTCAAATACAGGGTGGAAATTTGTGCCCCATCACACCTGAATTCCATCTCACCCCTTTCTGTAGGGTATTTGTTTTAATTACCCAAGTTTTCAATTTATCCTCTTTTTTGGGGAAATTTTTTATCAAAAACAGGTGTATTTTTTCTCCCCATACACGCCTGGTTTCCCCTAAAATTTTCATTCGGGTAGGGTATTTTATCCCCCAAGTGTAAATTTTAAACCCCTTTTTTTTTGGGGGAGAATTCGGTCAAATCCCCAAGTTTTTGGGTTTTATTTCTCCCCTACTTACATCTTATATCCAGCCAGTTCATTCTCTTTGGATATTGCACTTTGGAAAACATTAAATTTTTTTTCACTTATTGTGGTGATTCTTTTTAAACTCGGATACATTTTAAAGCCCCACCCCCAAAAAAATGGGGGAGGGTGGCATCAGAAACCCTTTTGCATTGACGTCACTAATCTTTTTGGGCCCTTTCCCCTTTTTGGATCTTTCAGGGGGTCCCCTTTCCATTGGTAAAATAATCCATCATTACAAAAACCCAAAAAAAAACGGGAAATTGTTTCCCAAAAATAATAAGAAAATTGGGAAAATTTCAGGTTTTCCCTTGTTTTTTATCCCCCGCCTGTTTTTTGCTACCTAATCATCAACAATCCTAAAGCAAACAAAAATAAACCATACATTTTACCTTTTAGGGTTTTTTTCTCCCAAAACACAGCCAATTGTGTTTTTGCCCTTTTTCATTCCTTTGACAGATTAAAAGAAGGGGAAAACCAAACATATTGGCAACGTAATAACGGGTTTTGGGGGGGGGTTGGAGAAAGCATTGGAAACCACATGGTGCGACTGAAAGATTTTCCAGTTGGCAGCAGGATGAGTAGGCCACAGAGGGGCAAATGACAGTTTTTTTGGGGGGTTGGCGGGAAAGCTTTGATTATTTTCAAAAATTTGGGGCACAATTACACAGGGGGGGAGGGGGGGCGGAAACACATCAGGGGGGGAGGGGGAAACAAGGTCCATTTTTTTTGAGGTGGGCCCGCAAAGGTGACAAAAACGAGGAGGGGGAAAAGCAAAAACAACATCAAGCCAGGGGAGTGACATGGGACATAGCCCTGGGGGTGACAGCAGCGGGCAGCACAGCATGAAAAGACCCGGGGTGAGGTGAAAAGCAGCAACAGAAGGCTAAAAAGGCCCTTTGAAGATTGGGGGGGGGGGGGTGTCAATCCCCATCCCTGGAAAAAGATTGGGGGGGAAATGAAGAGCACGGGCAGCAAAATTGTGGCACCCGGGGGTGGGTCACCTCAGAAAAGAGCTAGGGGGGGTTTAGCCGGGAAGAATCCGGGTTTTTCGGGGTCTGCTCCAGGGCCTGCTGCTGGGGGGGTACCTAAATCACTTAAAGGGGGGTGAAGAAAGCTGCTCACCAAAAACCTCCAACTCGGGTTGCTGCTGATGGAGCGGGTTTACTGCTCCTAGCCCCTGATCCACCCACAGCACCCCAGGCATTGGTCCCGGAGTGCTGAGGAACCCCCCCGGTCGGGACCTGCTAGGGGATGGACAATGGCGCGGGAATGGGCACACCCAAAACTGAAAAACATGGGAAATGTCCAAATAGTACTTGATTTTGTCCTCCGTCTTAGCAAAGGGAAAAAATGTCCCCTTTTTGGGACCTTTAGGAGGGCCAAAAAGGGTGGAACCAAAAGGGCATCCCCTCCCAGTTTGGTCTTTCCCTTTTTCGGCTGTCATTACCCAACAAATCAGCATGCGCAGCCCATTACACATTGACTCTGGGGACCCCACTTCCTCCATCTCCACGTATTTTGGGATTTCCTGGGTCATCTCCCTTTTGCCCCTTCTTCATCCCCCCTCTACCCCCTTTCCGGGCCCTCACCTGCGCCTCCTCCCCTTGTCACTTGGCTAAAAAAAAAAACCCTTTTCAATAGACCCCCAACAACTCCAACTGGGGTTGCTGCAGATGCAGCTGCTACTGCTCTTACAACCCCCAACCTCCCACCCCCGGGGCCCGGTGGCAGGGGGGTAGTAGTGCGAGGAAACCCCCCCCCCTTTTAGAACCTTGTTGGGGGGACATGGGGCAAATAGATCTCTCTATCCTTACCAATGGCTGCACTCTCTCACTGAATCCACAAACTGCAAACCCCTTGGGGTAACCCTTTAAATCCAATCCGGGGATTTCATATCCAATCCCTTTCCCTTGCCTTTCCCCCTGAAAAAAAACCCCCCAAATCCCCTCATTTTCCCTTTTCTTTTAAAGCGCAAAAAAGCTTGCCCCTGCCCCCGCATCTCATGCCTAGACTATTGCAAACCCTTCCTGTGGCCCCCCCATCTAGCACCCTCACCCCCCCTTTAAGCCTTTCCCTTTAAATCGGGTGCCCGCCTGATTCCTTTCCTCTCCTCATTATCCTCTGCCCACTCCCTTTGCCCAAACCCTTTTAAATGGCCCGCCCATTTTCCCCCACCGGAAAACCAAAGTGGCCGGAGATGTAGTCCCCCACGTCTCCCGTCCCCTTAAAAAGACAGATTTTTCAGCAAAATGTTTTCCCGGGGCATGAAGCATTTAAATTACGTTGTTCAACCCCCCTATTTCCCGGAGACGACAAAAATTTTGTGGCCCCCATGAAAGAGCCTGAGCAAAAAACAGGTGTCACAAAATGAGCTCCCCAACGACACAAAAATTAAACAGGGGAGTAACCCTGTCCCCCTGGGTCCCCTCAAAAAAATCATTAATGGGCCTTTTTTTTGTTCATAGATTCCTCTGGGTTTTTCCCCTGTTTCATGATTTTTCCCGGTTTTTCTCGGGTTTAATTTCCTCTCTTTTTGCCGTTCAATAGTTTTTTCTCTTTTTTGCTCTGTTCAAAAGTTCAAGGAGGGGTTGGGGCTTGTGAAACGGGCAGGGGGGGATCCCCCTGGACCACCGCAGGCAAAGGCGTAAGCCCAAACCAAGGGGGTGGAGTCAAGTGGGGCCCGGGATTCCCCCAGAGCCCGCCGCAAAGCAGATGGGGGCCTTTGGGTTCGGGGGGAGTCCACCAAAGGGCCAAATACCCACTGGCCGGGGGTTCCCCGGTGGCCGGGCCCAAGGGGGAAAAGAAGGGGACAGGAAACGGCAGGCAGGCTCGTATTTGGGGGCAGGAGGGGGTTTAGGGAAGGGGGCTACTGGTTCGTAACTAGAAACCCGGCAGGAGGTCAGGACGGGGGGCTCTGGTTCGTGGGCGGGAAAAAGTAACATATGGTCGGTTTCAAAAGGTAAGGCAAACAGGAACCTCTAGACAGCTTAAACCCCAAAGGGGAAAAAAAAGCCAAGGATCCGGCCCAAAAACCGAGGAAGAGGCCGGACCTAAATAAGGGGGGGCAGTGCCCCCCAATGACCAAAATTTCCGGGGGCACTGCCCCCTTTAAAAATTTTAAACAGCCGGGCCCGCGCCGGCCCCCCAGGGGCGGGGGTCCCCCGCGGGCCGGGAACTGGAGAGAGACAAACAGGAGCGGGGCCGGGTTTAAGGAAAAACCCGGCGGGGGCAGGAACGTGAAGCGACCGCGAACCCCGTGCGGGACGGGGCCCCCTGGGAGCAGGGGCCCGGGGCGGCCCCCTTTCGACCCGGGACAGTGGTTGCAGGGGTTTCCGTGCCCGTAAAACCCCCCCCCCCCCCTTAAGGCCCCCCTCTTGGGCCCCCCCCCCCTCTTAAATGGGTTGATGAAAACTCCCGGATGAAGGCCCGGTTTTAGAATATTCCCCTCCGGCCCCCCAAAACCTCCCCTTTTGGGGGGAACCCCCCTTTCCCGGGCCACCAGGAATTTTCGCTCCCCCTAGTTCTTCTCATTCCCAGAATCCTTTTGACCCCCGAAACATTTGGGGGGGATCAGCCCAGACGGAGGAGGAACGGGCCTTTTTGGAAAAGGGGTTTAAAGGGCCAGGGGTTTTTAGTAAGGAAAACATTAAACGAGTTGGGGATTCTCAACGTAGGGGGAGCCGGAGTTTTTTTATACACCGGGGGTTTAAAGGGGGGCGATTTTCCCCCAAAGGATCCCCGAAAAGGGGGGCCCATTTATGAGAAGGCCAACCCTTTTGGGGGGACATACCAACGAGAAACCCAACACCTTTTTTTCACCTGGAGAGAAAAAAGGAAAGGGGGGATTCCTTTTTTTTGTCCGCTTGGGTCCGCATTTCGCTCGGGAAACGCGGGGCAGCGACGACGGGGCCCGGGGCCGAAGCCTTCAGTCCTTTTAAACCCAGTACGTCCGCCCCCGGGGACCCCCAGAGGGGGGGTTGCCAAGGGGAGGGAGGGGGGGGATGCAGGCCATACACATGTAAAAAAAAGGGGAAAATTTATTAAAAGAACTCCGCCCATGGCATTTAAAATGGACCAAACCCTCTTGACGGCCGGGCGAAAAGGGGAAGGTAACACCCAAGACTTTTTGGGTTTACCCCTCCACCTGGCCTTCGTCTGCGGGTTTTTAAGGGGGAAGAAAGTCAGCTTCACCTAAGTTGGTTAAAAACAGGGGCTTGCCAAAACCTAGGGAAAAAAAAATTTAACTCCCCCCGTTCCCGAGACAAATTTGCTGAGGGGGGTCCATGCAGACAAAAAAACATGAAGTTTAAAAATTTGCCAGCCACGGGAAGGGAATGGGCAGCCCCCCGGGTGCCCCAAAGGAAAAAGAAATCCCCAAAATTTCCCGGAAAAAGGCCGATTAAACCCCCTAAATCACCCCCAATTTTTTAAAAATGGTTGATGGGCTCCACCTCCATGTGAAAGGGTTTTGCGGGATCCTGGGGCGGGGGCCGTAGAAGGGAAAGGGGGACTTTACTTTGAAAAACGCCTCCTTCGGCCTGCTGGGGGTGGGGGATTTGGGGGTTGTTTCTTGGGGAAAGCCATTTTTCGTGAGCCACCGCGTAAGAAGTGAGGATGAACTGGCGATAGGGGTTGCAGGGAAACCCAAGAAAAAAAACTGGGTAGCCCGCAGACCGACTGGGCTTTGGCCACTGGGAAAACGGGTGAAAAGTTTTTTCTGGGGCCATTTCCTAGGCCTTGGTCAAAATGACCTAAAACCCCAAAAAGGGGGGGCTAGGGGTGATGGAAAAGGCCCCTTCCCAAACTTGGCATACAGATGGTTTTTTCCCCCCGAAGGGCGGGTTTATTTCTTGACAAAAATGGGTGGGGGGTGGGGCTCGAGGGGGGGAGAGTAAACATAAAATTCATCAAGGGAAACCCCCCAGCAGGTGAAAAAAAGGTTTTCGAAGACTCATTCACAGCTCCCCCGAAAGACGGGGGGCGCCAAATTTCAAAAGTCCGAAGGGCATCACCCCTACTCAAAGGGGCCCACCCTGTTGGGGTTTGAAGGCCATCTTCCCCTTCCCTTTGCCCTTGCGGATTCGGACCAAGTTGTAGGCCCCTCTCAACCCAACTTTTGGAAAAAAATCTTGGCGCCCTGAGGCATTTTAAAAAGTTCTTTTTGATCCCGCGGGAAGGATAACCCGGTTTTTTTAAACCCTGATCTTTTTTTCAAGCCCCCCCCTTTAAACTATTTCAGGGGGCCCAAGGTTCCCTCCCTTTTTTCACTAAAAAGAAAACCCCGCGCCAGCGGGGACGAGGACTTTGGGAAGAACCCCTTCCGGAATTCCCTGGATGTACTGGGACATGGCTTTGGTCTCGGGGCCCCGAAAATGAGTAGATTTTGGCCCCGGGGAGGACTGGTACCCGCCAAAATTTTGTTTGGGCAATGATGGACGATGGGAGGAAGACTCTCAACTTGTCTCCAAGAAAATTCGCTACTTCAGATATTCGTGGGGCACCCCCCGGAAACGACTCCGAAGGGTTTTGCCGGAGCAGGAAAGCACCGGGCGAGGGCCACCAAACAACGCCCCCCGAAGGGGGGGACCCCCAACAATCACCTCTCCAGTAACCAGTCCGGATGGGAGAGTGAGCCCAGCCATGGGAGTCCAGGGGGATCCCACGGGGAGCGGGGAAAAACACAAGAAGAATTTCTCCTTATGCACCCCCCACGGGGAAGGGACGGGTTGGTGAAAACTGGATGGTTCGCTAAGCACCCCCCCGCTGAGGATGAGATGAGAGGGGTTTCCCAGGCTACCACCGACAGCCGATACCGCTTCACCGGGGACTGGTGTTAATTTCCCCCCGGGGGGGACCCAAAAACCAAAAGCCGGAACTTGGAACGTGACACCTCCCCTGACACGACCTGCACAGGCATCAACAGGCGGGAGAGGAGGGGGGTTGCACCTGGGGAATGCCTCCCCCACAGACCTTTGTGGGGAATTTTTCCCGCAGACTTGGGAACTTGGGGCAATTCCTCCGAAAAAACTCTGGCTGCCACCGTAGAGGCACAAGTTCCTTTGCCGACGCTGGCCAACTCTGGCTCGAAACGGGCCCGATCAATTGCGGCTCCTCGGGGGGATGTTGGGGACTTTGGGGGCAGGGGGCCTCTGGAAACCATGCCAGGCGGGAAACCGGGGAGGGTTGGGCTGCTACGTCTTCCGAAAAATTCCCCCTCCTTCAATGAACAGTCAATGCGGGGAAAATGGGAGGTCCCCTAGCGGCCCAAAAGTCCAAAATTGGGTTGAAGCCCCCTTTTTGAAAAGCACAGAAGCGGCCTCTTTTCCAAAACAGTTTCAGAGGCCAAATACGGAATTGTACCCGCAGTCCCCGACAGACAGGGCCCCCTGGGGTAGGTTTTAAAAAGCTGTCTCTGCGGAATGCACGGGCTGGTTCCCGAAGAAATTGCGGAACTCACTGAGGGAAAAACTTTAGACCGCTCACAGGGTCTCTCGTCCCATAGGGGTATAGCCCATGCCAGGGCCTTCCCGGAGAGGAGGCTGACCACAAAAGGGCCACCTTCGCACGTTCAACAGAACTGATCACTATCAGCTCCACGTGCATAGAGCACTGGGTGATGAACCCCCTGCAGAGTTTCGGATCTCCGTCGTACTTAGATGGGAGCAACAGCCGAAGCTTGGGACCCCTCAGAGCCACAGGAACCATAGAGGCAGGAACAACCGCAGGAGCTGGCGAAGGTTGCTGCTGCTGGACGGTGACGAGTTGCTGCAACATGGTAGATAACTGAGTAAGTTGCTGCGCCTGTTGATCGAGTTGCTGTGACTGGCGGGCAACAACAGTCCCCCCTCAGATCCCCAGGCTGGGTAACGGCCCTTGGCGGAATCCATGACCGATCCTACTAAAAAACGGTCAGGGGGGTGGATCCACTGGACCACCGAAAGGCATGGCGTAAGCCCACACCAGGGAGTGGAGTCTAAGTGGGTCCCGGTATTCACCAGAGCCCGCCGCAAAGCGGGATGGTCTTGCTGCGGGGGGAGTCCACCAAAGGGCACTAACCACTAGCGGGTTTTCCTGCTGGCGGCCAAGGGTAACAGATACAGGATCGGCAGGCAGGCTCTATCGGGACAGGCAGGAGGTCAGGACAGGCGGCTCTGGTTCGTAGACGTAGACAGGCAGTAGGGCCCGAACAGGGTCTGGTCGTGGTCGGGAAAACGTAAGCAGATGGTCGGTACAGGTAAGGCAAGACAAACAGGAACACTCTAGACAGCTTATTCCAAGGGGAAAAAACACCAAGGATCCGGCGAAGGGCCGGGAGGGAAGAGGCGGACCCAAATAGGAGCAGTGCCTTTGGGAATGAACCAAATACCGGGGCACTGCCCCTTTTAAATTTCAAACAGCCCCTGCCGCGCCCCTAGGGGCGGAACCACGCCCGGGAACTGGAGGAGACTGAGCGGGACGTGGCTGGGTAAGGAGACGCCGGGGGGGGCAGGAACCCGACGTGGGGGACGGGGCTCCGCGGGGAGCAGGGGAAAAGGGGCGCGCCTGCGCCCGGGACAGGGGTTCCGCAGGGCTCCCGTGACAGCTTGGTGGTGTAAAAATGGCTAAAGTGCAGAAAATTTTCCCCTGGCCAGTTCTCTAAAGGGGTTTGCAGAGTCCCCCAACTTGAAAAGGGAGGGCCCGCAGTACCCCCCAAGTTGGACGGAGCAAAACACTTCTACCCCTTGGGGAAGGCTTGACACATACTGCTTCCCCGGGCAATAGCCCTTGGGAAACGACTGTTTGGAAACCAAAGAGTGGCGAAAGCGGGACATTTGGACCGTAGTTTAAATGGGAAAGACAGAAAAATTTTTCCTTTCGGCAGGGGAGGGGGACCTTTGGGACTGCTAAAATTTTGGGATTTGTGCCAACGGGTGCTTCTTTTCCCGGCGGGAAGGGGACCACCAAAAACTAGACCCCTTTTTCCTCCCAGGCCCACTGTAATTGGCGCAAAAGTTTTTTGCGGGGGCTGGGGGTTGCCAACTTGGGTTTCCCCCTGGCCACGTTTTAAATTTTTCTGCCCCCCCCAGTTTCTAAATAAACCAATTTTCGTCCCCCGGGAAATTTTGGCAAAAAAACCCCTACACCCCCGAGTAGGGGGATTTTACCACCAATGCCCCCACACTGCCCTGACTGTTACCGCTGTTTGCCTCGGTGAGCCCCTGCGCCCTTTTTTTGGGGAAAATGCAAAGTGGGGGGGTCTACATTGTCTCCTAAACCTCCCCCAAAACTGTTTCCCCCACCCTGCGACCCCCCGGGCCAAAACAACCAACTTGCCGGCTAGTAAATTCCCCTGCCCGCGCAAGCCCCCCTCTCTCTCCCGTTTGATGATAATGAATGATGATGTTTAATGATAAGTGAACCCCCTTGTTTCCGGGGCCGGGACATGAGTAGTCAAAGGGTAGGCAAAACCACCTAGGGTCCCAAACTTAAATCCCCGGGCCAGAAAATGGGGCCCCAAGGGGGGCATGGAGGGGGGTGTTTTTTCCCCCCCCTAGGGGGGCACTTATCCCCTTGTTTAACAAGGGCACCAGAATTCTTGTCCCACCTTTGGGCTTCCCTTCACCCCGGCGACGGGCAACAAACAGACTGAAACCAATTTTGCATTTAAAATCTTCTGCTTTTTACTACGTAACGGAACATCAATAGAGGCTACATGCCCTATATCCAAATCACCCGCTTTACATACAATGTGCAGTCATACTTAGCTGTAGTAGTTTCGTGGTACAATCACAGAATTTTCAACATTTAAACTTGTCAGTGTATAAATCTCTTCCGAGCTGACTGATGTGGAAAGCCAAACACTCCATGTGCACACAGCTGAAAATGTAGAAAAGGGTATAATTAGATGTAAAAGTTAAATGAAATGCACTAGTGGTAGATTTGGTTAGTGAGAAATAGGGGGTTAATACTCACCTGCTGCTTAATGTGATCACATACCCAGTGAGTGGACTCTGACTATGCATGCCTGAAAGAAGGAAAGTGATTTCCGAAACGTTGCAGCTGTGTGCAACATGGAGTGTTTGGCTCCACATCATCAGCTCGGAAAAATTGCATACCACTGACAAGGAAATGTTAAAAATTTCTGTGATTTACCACGAAACACTACACTAAGTACTGACCTGCACATTGTATGTAAAGCATGATTTGGAATATAAGGCATTAGCCTCTATTGATTCCGTACGCTAGTAAAAAGCAGCAAGATTTTAAATGCAAAATTGGTTTCAGTCTGTTTGTTGCCAGTCAATTGTATTACAAGGAGAAGAGAAAACTCCGGTGCATGACTGAATAAAGGGTCAGTACTAATATAAAAAGAGATACAAAATATAGACAGCACCCTAAATGTATTGAAGCTGATTATATATAATTTTCTCGTGTGCTGTAATTAGAGAAAAAAAGTGCAATAATGTCTTTTGAAGAGATATCGTCTCTTACTATTAACCGAGCTGAAATGTTCACATTCTCTGAGGTGGACAGAGAAGCAATTCTAAAACAGGATGAAGGTGCCGGCCTGTCGATAAACTTATGCAAAAAAGTGTACCTGCAAACCATATGCGCAATTAGAACAACTCAGAAAGAAGGAGACAAGTTTGTCCTTTCATGAAACACTATGCAATTTATGTAAAATCACAGAGGATCCCTAGAGGATTAAGGTAAATTTACAGCCAATACTCCTAAAAGACATGTATTTTAAATAAAGAAAGGATGGTATGCAATCTCAAATGGGTACTCTTTGGATCTAATGTTATTGACTATACTGCATTTACAAACAGCTATAAGAAAAGCTAAAATTGAAATTACAGCATGTGAAGAAGATTATAAAAAACAGTAACGAAGAGTATACAATAAAAGTCATACGAACTGATGGAAAATATCGATAAATTTCGTTACATTTTAATGGAAAACAAAATTAAAAGAAATTTGAGAGAGACACTCGAGACTACTTACATGGACGTGTGTACATTTGGGCTGAAAACCGCAATCAACTGCGTAGACAGAGAATGAATCAGAGAAGGGGGAAACAAGTTCGGACATATCCAGGGGAGCATCGGACAGTTCTCAAGGAACATCTGCACAAGGAGTATCTACAATGAAAAACAAACAAGGTTTTTTGGACAAAAATCGATTACAAGAAGACTTAGAAGACGAAAAACAAACACAAGCAGGAAGTTAAAACAAGAGACCGTTCGAGCAACACAAAAGAAGAAAAAATAGAATCCTAGCAGTGACCTCTCATCGTGCCATTGACTGAGTATCAACAACAAGTATTGAATTTTGGACTTAATTTTGTACCAGTACATCATAATCAATTTTTTCAGTTTTCGGTAGATTTTTATAAATTTTGTAGATCTATCAGAATTAAAATGTTTTTTGAGAAGGATAATGTGCGAGAGAGACCTGGAGAGATACTACCTAAAAAATTGTTTAAAAAAAGTAACTTTGATCCGGTTATACAGAACTCAAACCTGGATGTGTTCATGCAACTAGTCACTGAAGAATTATCAAAAAAATGGCAACAAGTTCCCTTTGTTCATAACAACCTCTCCCCACCTAAATGCAAGCCTACAGAATTAAAAAAATAATAAAAATATTATAATAAAAAAAGCAGATAAAGGGGGGCGACAGTTGTTATGGACGGGGAAATAATTATATAGAAAAGCACAACAACATCTAATGATAGCAGTGCTACAGTAAAAAAATCAGGGATCCTACTAAAAAAATTCAAAAAAACAATTGATAACTTTTTAGATGAGGCATAATGAAGGGTTAATTGACCAAACTACAGTGGATACATTAAGGTGCAGAAAACCACGCACACCTGTAATCCACTTCGTCCCAAAGATCCATAAACAAATTCCTCCTCCATATAGACCCATAGTTTCGGTATGGCTCGCTTCTAGAACCTTGGGTCGGTACTGGATATGTACCTCCAAAGAATTTAAAAAAAGATCATAATTGTTTAAAAGATACAATCAGTTTTTTACAAAATTTTGGATAAGATCAGTAAAAAAAGATGAACATTTTTTGTACAAATTAGACGTTAAATCTTATTTACAAATATATCTCATGATCATGCAAAAGAAGCAATTAGAGAAGCTCTGGTTAATGAACCACTATTGGTCAAATGCACACATCGCGTTTCTGCTTTCATTATTAATTGTTTCTTGTAAAAAACTATTTTAGGTTTGGTAATGATACTATCTTCAAAACAAGGAACCTCGAATGGGTCCGCCAGTAGGTCCAGCGTAGCTAATATTTAATGACATTTTTTTGAAAAACATTATGTGTATCCACTAAAAATTTTTAGCAAAAATTCAAACATGGTTAAGATACGTCGATGACGTGTTCTTACTATGGACTGGCACCCAAGAAAGTTAAAAGCTTTATTGAGTATATAAATACCAACACCCTTAATATCGTTTCCCTGAGTAAGACACAAGATCAATCGAATTCTTAATGTTTTAATAACAAAAGAAGATACAGTAAAAGCGGTTTCAAACTAGCCTTTTTGTAAAACCTATGGAACGCAATAATTTGTTGCATCGACAGAGCTATCATTCCCCTCAGTTTGTTTTAAAGGAATCCCTAGGGACAATTAATGAGGATACGTCTTTTATGTAACGACAACAGCAATACGATGTTGAGGTAGAAAAACTAATAAACAAATTTGTAAATAGAGGATACAATAAACAAGAACTAGAAAAGATGAGCATCCCAAATGAGAACTTTAAAAAGAAAGATCTATTGTATAAACGAACAACAAAAAGCAAGTACCTCGTTTTTCATATCATAGCTACATATGATAAACACTCAAATATCATCAGGAAGGCTATAAACACCTATTGGCATATTTTACAAACAGATCCTAAAATAGGGAATGTTTAGGATAAACCAAGGTATATTTTTAAAAGAGGTAGAACCTTGGGTGATTCATTAGTGCACTCTGATATTTCTTTTCCTAAAAAGTCTAAGCAAGAAATATTGATAACAACTAAATGTGGGACCTTCCCATACCTTCAATTACAAATTGTAGTGCAATTATTCGTGGTACCTATGTTTCCCATCCACTTCAGGGAAATTTGCATACCCCTTTTAAAGATACTATAAGCTGTATGACTAGTAACGTCATTTATTATATAAAATGTCCTTGCGGCAAAGGGTATGTAGGGCAAACGAGTCGCTCAGATAAGAGTTAGAAATTAGCGAACATAAATCACAAAAGAAATTACAAACATATAGAGCAAAAAGAACAAAAAGAACAAGCATACGGTGAGACAGCGCTGGGTTTAAACATTTCTTCGAGTCAAACACACAGCAAGTGATTTACGCTGTTGTGTGTTAGAAGAGATACCTGCAGGGGCCAGTCCCTAACAAATCCAGACTGCTTCAACATGAGGCATTTTGGATTAGTAAACCTCCAAACAAAGATTCCAAAAGGTTTAAAATGAGATGTTTAGTCTCAGATGTTTTTTTAGGTATATAGTATAAATTTAGATGTTTATAGTTGGTAGGTGTTAGATTAGATACGTAATATTTTATAAAAAAAAGTAGAAATGGTATAATTAGATGTATAGTTAAATGTATGCACTAGTGGTAGATTTTGGGTTTTGAGGAAATAGAGGGGTTTAAACTCTCACCTGTCTGCTTAATGTTGATCACATATCAGTGAGTGTGACTCTGACTAAGCATGCCTAAGAAGGAAAGTGATTTCCCAAACGTTCAGCTGTGTGCAACATGGAGTGTTTTGGCTCCACATCAGTCAGCCGGAAGAGATTGCATACCACTGACAAGTGAAATGTTGAAAATTTTGTGATTGTACCACGAAACTACTAAAAGCAAAATACTTTACTGCACATTGTATGTAAAGCGATGATTTGGGAATATAAGGGCATGTAGCCTCTATTGATGTTCCTAAGCTAGTAAAAAGCGGCAAGATTTTAAATGCAAAATTGGTTTCAGTCTGTTTGTTTTCCAGTCAATTGTATTAAAAAGGGGAAGAGAAAACTCCGGGGCATGACTGAATAAAGGTCATACAAAAAAAAAGAACACAAAATATAGACAGCACCCTAAATGTATTGAAGCTGCTTCACCCGGCTGCCAAGTACGTTTGCCTGTCACTGCTGTCCTCCTCAATGGTCTTGCTGTACAGAGCATGACCACTCACAACATAACCCCCCATGAAACTCTCCTCATCACTACTTGCCCGCTTCTGCAAGAAGCAGAGGAAACCTTCCCAACCTCTTTGCTGCCCACTGTCCTCAAATAGTTCGTCCTCACTGTATAGTGGCACAGAGCCCACAGCATATAGTAGATCTCTGGCTGTGGGAATTGAACGTGACAGAGGTGGGTTGAGGACAGGTGAGGGCTCCTGACTGCTTATAGACCCACCAACTCTTTGCCGGGGTTGTCAGATGTCATCTTGGAGAAAGTGGATGATCTAGTTAACCATTCGAGAACAGTTGGCTTGGTGGTAAACACATGGCCACTAGATGACACCGGAAGCTCTGGCCTCATGGAGTGACCCCTGCTGTGACATTCCCTTACTGTGCTGCGACCTGTGCCTGCTCCAGGAACCTACTATTGCGTTCTTTGACGCTGCAGTAGGATCTTGGCCCTCAGCTCGGTTCTTTCGAGCTGGCGCTAACAATAACATGTCAGGCTGCATTCCCACTTCAGTTTTCTGGTCAGTTTTTTCCCTGTAACTGCCCAGAGAAGTGAATTGTGAAACGATTCTAAGAGCGGCGGCTGTCATCTGCGTGTCATACTAAAACACAGAATTGTATCTAGACCAAACCATGCTCCCTATGCATATTTGAGCATGGCACAATATTCTGCAACACCATACAGGCTCTCCGCAGCCAGGAAATAGCTGTTTTTTAATGCAATTTGCTGCGAATAAATTCGGGTTGAAACAATATATTTGACTATGAGTGATAGGTGATTTTGACACACCTTTTGTGGTATTATTGCTACTACAGGCAGTCCCCGGGTTACATACGGGATAGGGACTGTAAGTTTGTTCTTAAGTTGAAAATGTATGTAAGTCGGAACAGGTATATTTTTTTAAATGCAATTCCTTTTTTTTTTTAGTTTTGGATAGTGCAGGGAACAGTTTTTACATTTGTTTTGCTGTCTGTGCCCTTTTTTAGAAGATTTCACCTAACATTCTGTATCTCATGTGCAGCTGTGGCATGCTGGCACTTGTTTATCATGGGGCGTGACTCAGTGTTAAATGTCAGCCACGTCCCGTAAGTCTCCGTTTGTAACTAGGGGACATATGCAAGTCGGAACGATGTAAATAGGGGACTGCCTATATTTTAAATTTTGCGCTTTCTTTGGTTTGCATTTCATGCTATTTTTTGAATAAACATGTGATTTTTTTATATGCTTTATGCAGTGGTCTTTATGGTTATAGGTGTTTATTGTGCTTTCTTGAGACCACTCTATGCTATTTGTTATGTGGATTGGCCCATAAATAATTATAGGTGTTCTGAATTACCAAATACAACTAGCAAGAATCAAGCCCTCACACAGCTGCAATGACAAAAAATTAGATGGTTATTGGTTTTCGACAATGCTGATGAAAACCCCCCCAAAAAAGTCACTGCCTTCTTAAGGGTTAAGTGAATGGGTGTGACTACAACTTTAAGTTTACCAAGTGTCAGACATATCCAGTTTTATTTCTTCCTTCTTCCGTCAGTCATGGCGCCTGCTGCTGTGAGAGAAGAGTTGCTCTGCTTCATCTGTTCATATATCTTTAAGGCTCCTGTAATGCTTAGATGTGGACACAACTTCTGCCGGCTCTGTATTGATCGTGTGCTGGATACACAGGACGAGGCTGGAGTTTATGCCTGTCCTGAATGCAGAGAGGAGTTTCAGGAGCGACCTGCACTGATGAGATGCTTAGCTCTATGTAAAGCAATAGAGAATTTACAGCTTACTCAACCAACACAGACAGAAACCGGGATCTGCTACACTTAGGGGCCGTTCACACGGCACCGGACAAATACCGGCCGGTTTGCCGGCCGATATTTGTCCTGTTTTGCGGCCGTCCTCACGGCCGCGGGAGGGGCGGCTTTTCTCCGCGATGAGCGGAGAACAGACCTCCCCCCTCCCATTGAACAGCACAGATTCTGTCCGGAAACCGGACGAAGATTGTGCATGTTTCAATGTTTTGGCCGCCGGTCCGCCGGCGACAAAAACAGTTCCGGCGGAAAACCCGTGCAGTGGGACTGCTGCACGGGTTTTCCATAGAACACAATTGTGCTCATTTTTGGACGGTTTTTCAGGCGGTCTGAAAAACCGAAAACCGCCTGAAAAACCGGCCGAAAACCCGTGCCGCGTGGACATGCCCTTACTATGTGGACTCTCCTGTACCTGCTGTGAAATCCTGTCTGCTGTGTGAGGCTTCTCTGTGTGATAAACACCTGAAAGTTCACAGCAAATCGGCAGAACATGTCTTATCCAAACCCAGCACTTCCCTGGAGAACAGGAAATGTTCTGTCCATAAGGAGCTCCTGGAATATTATTGCCCTGCTTGTATCTGTGTTTTCTGCACTTTTGTTGGGAAACACAAAGGACATAACCTGGAGTCACTTGATAAGGCCTCTGAGAAGAAGAAGAAGAAACTGAGAAATGTTCTCCTGAAACTGATCACAAAGAGAGAGGAGACTGAGGAAAGAGCCCAGAGTCTGGAGGAGCGAAGGAGAAAAGATCAAGAGAAAGCAGCTGGAGAAGCTGAGAGAGTCATTGCCCTGTTTACAGACATCAGGAGGCGGCTGGACGACCTGGAGAAGAGGGTCCTGAGTGAGATCTCCAGGCAGGAAAAGGAAGTATCACTCTCATCCTCCGCTCTGATCCAGCAGCTGGAAACAAATAAGGACCAGTTGTCCAGGAAGATGAGACACATTGAGGAGCTGTGTAACATGACGGATCCACTGACTGTCTTACAGGATCCAGACACAGGTGACTTGTGTGATCCTGAGGAGGGGGGAAGTGATGAGGACACAGGTGGACATGATAACCAGCCCCATGAGGTAGATGACCTGGATGTGGCTGGGATCTCACACACATTTCACACATTATGTGACATAATAACAGGTATAAGGAGCGGGATCTATGTGGAGGCTCCTGCAGACATATTACTGGATGTAAACACAGCTGCTAATAATATCCTTATATCAGCCGACCTGAAAACTGCAACCTGGACACAAGAGAAGCAGAATCGTCCAGAAATAGAGGAAAGGTTCCAGAATTATCCTCAGGTGATGAGCAGGAGGGGATTCTCCTCAGGGCGACATTACTGGGATGTGGAAAGCAGTGGATCAGGGAATTGGAGGGTGGGGATGTGTTATCCCAGTATAGACAGGAGGGGAGGTCAGTCATACAGTGGAGATAATAAGAAATCCTGGAGCTTAATGAGGTATAATCTTAAGTATTCTGTGATACATGACAGGAAAGAGATCCAGTTACCTGGTGATATCTCCAGTGATAGAGTCAGGATCCGTCTGGATTATGAGGCCGGGCTCCTGTCCTTTTATGAGCTGTGTGACCCCATCAGACACTTACACACCTTCACTGCCACCTTCACCGATACCCTTCATGCTGTGTTATGTGTATTTCAGTTTAGGGTTGCAGACAGCTATGTAGATAATTGGTTGAAAATCAAAAGTTAATGAGTAATTATGTATTAGTTAAACTGTTTTGCATATCAAAATCCTCTAGGTTGATTGCTGGTGTCCTCATTTCCTGACCCCTCATTATCAGGATTTATAATCAAGGGAAACGTAAATTTATTGTGAAAGCTACCAGGACCCTTGTTAAAGGCTAATGCAGCAGCTTTCTTACTAGAAATGGTTTTCCCCCATGATAACAACTAATTATCCAGGATTAGAAATGCTGGACTCACAGGGATTAGTGCAGAGCCATCTATTTAATACATACATGGCAACTCTCCCGTTTTTGGCGGGGGGTCCCGCTATTTGGGGTCCCCTCCCGCCCTCCCGGGGAGTTGGCATTCCTCCCGCCGCCTGCAGGCGGCGGGGGTCCTTTAAAATTACCGCGGCGCAAGAGTAGCGCTGGTGCGCTACTCTTGCGCCGCCGGCCCCGCTCCTAAAAGGCGGGTGAAGCGGCCGCAGCGCCGCCACCCCCCCGCGGTCTCACTGTGCGGGGAGGAGGCAGGGGGGGATCGCTCCCTCCTCCCTCCTCCCCCTGTATGTACGGCGCCGGTGTTTTGCGCCGCACAAACAGGTCAGCGGCGCAGGGGGAAAAACGCGCAGCTGCAGGGGAGTGACGCGCGGCTGCTCTCACTTCCCCCTGCGCCGCTGAGAGACGGGCAGGACTGGCCGCGCTGCAGGAGCCTGGTGAGGTAATTGGATTTTATTATTTTTATTTTTATTAGCTTTAGGGGCTCTACCTGGCTAACAGAGAGGGCAACTACCTGGCAACAATGGGGGCATCACCAGGCAACAAAGGGGGCACTACCTGGCAACAGAGAGGACAACTACCTGGCAAACAGATGGGGGCACTACCCTGGCTAACAGATGGGGGCACTACCTGGCAACAGAGGGGACATCTACCTGAAACCCAGAGGGGACACTAACCGGCAAACAATGGGGGCACTACCTGGCAACCAATGGGGCACTACCTGGCAACAATGGGGCACTACCGGCAAACAATGGGGCACTACCTGGCTAACAGATGGGCACTACCTGGCAACAATGGGGGCACCAACCGGGCTAACAATGGGGCAATACCTGGCTAACAATGGGGGCACCTACCTGGCTAACAAAGGGGGGCACCTACCTGGCTAACAAAGAGGGGCATCCCCTGGCTACAAATTTGCTCTACCTGGCTACAGATGGGGGCATCTACTTGGCTAAAAGGGGCCTCTACCCGCCTGTACAGGGCACTCCCCGGTGATGGGGGGCTACTACCTGGCATAAGGGCATCTACCGGGCTTTCTTCCAAAGCCGTTATGCAGTTAGGTGGAGTGGTGTGGCTTTTGAAGGGGCATAGCATACCGACAAGATGGGCGTGTCCATGCTACGCGCGCCGCCCACTAAAATCGCCTGCTTTTTCATTTTCAAAAGTTGGCAACTATGATTTAATAAGGGGTTGTCTTCTTACACAGTAACATAGTAACACAGGAGATAAGGTTTTAAAATGCACAGGTCCATCAAGTCCAACCTCTGTCCCTACAGTGTGGATTCAGAGGAAGGCAAGAACCCCTATGAGATGGATGCCAATATTCCCATACAAGAGAATTCCCATACAAAATTCATTTTTGACTCCAGAATGTATTAATCATAACCTGTGAAATTGTATTTTTCATGAAAGGTGTCTAAACCCTTCTTCAACTTGGTCAATTAATTCAGCATCATAACCTCTTATGACTTCAAGTTCCATTCTTGTAATGCCTTTACACTAAAGAATCCTCCTCTGTGATAATGGTGAAACCCTTTTTTCCTCTAGACATACAGGATGCCCTTCTTAAAGCTGACTCAAGGAAAGTTTTACATGTATCACTTGCCATTATGTACCACTTGTTCATTAAAGTTTGCATTATTATTTGCTATTATTATTGCACTTGCTGCTTTTGATGGACCATATTTTTATTATGTGTAGTTAGTACTGTAAAAACACAAGGGTGGATCTTTCTGTATGGCGTGTGCATGTTATTGGTTCTGGTCAGTGAGGGCCAATGTCAGGGAGAGTTTATTTAAATAGTTTTTTATTTTTATTATGTTTCTGTGTTATTTTTTTCACATTTAATTTCAGTGATAGTAATAGTGGTATCTGTCAGATGCCTCCATTACTAACACTCGGGCTTGGTGTCAGTCAGCGGTGGTTTTGTCGCCCCAAGGCTGACACCCTCTGTATAATCCCAGCACCTGACGCACCAGGGTACTGGGAAGAACTGGGTAACCATCAGAAGCGCACTCTCTAATGTGATAGTCTGTTTCTGGGGCTGCTGTGGGCTGTTACTCTTAGATTTAAAAGGGACCAGTATCGATGGACCTTCTCTTTCTGCTAGTATCAGTCAGCAGCTGTCGGTTTACCTTGGCTGGTTATGGAAATTGTGAGGGATCCCGCATCAAAAGTAATTTATTGATTGAGAATCCTAAAATGGACAACTCCTGTAATGATTACAGTGGATGCCCGTGTTTAGATTCTCATTAAATAAATACATTTTCATAAAAAAAACGACAATGGCCCCCACCGGCCCCATTTTACATAACCAGCCAAAGTAATACCAACAGTGGCAGTCTGATACTAACAGAATGGGAAGAACCATCAATACTGGTCCTTTCCCATTCTAAAAATACCAGCCCACAGCTGTTCCAGAAGCGGACCATCACATTAGAGAGTCCGCTATTGATGGTTACCAGTACCCCAGGTGTGTTAGGTACTGGGGTAATAGTGACATGGGGTTAGCCATGGGGTGACAAATAACACTGCTGGCCAACACCAAGCCCAAGCAATAGTAATGGAGAGGCGTCTTCCAGATACTGCCATAACTATCACTAGAATAAAAGGAAAAAAACACATGGAAACAAAAAAAACAAACACTTTATTTAAATAAACACTCCCCGACACCCGCCCTAGTTAACCATTTTATAAAAGAAATAGACACAACGCTGTCCGACGTAGTCCCCGGAATCCGTCGTAGGTGAAAAGGGAAATCTGTAAAAAAAAAAACAGCAACTACCCTACAAATTGGGCAACTCCCAGCTTTTCCAGGGTGCTGAATTATCTATTCAGTGCCCGGGAAAGCAGGATGACACCCCCCACAGCAGAAATACAGGAAAGCTGGGTGCTTGCTGTGGGGGATGGGTGCCACTCAGCTTTCCAGCATGCTGAATAGCCTATTCAGGGCTTGGAAAGCTGGTTGACATCCCCACAGCGGCGTGGTCACCTCTTGATTTTTTTGGGGGAAAATGTCAACCCAGTTTTCCCCACATCAGGACACATCTGGGAAAAACTAGGTGACTGTTCCCCAACGGGTCCAAAAATTGTGGGGCCTGCAAAAGGGAGGGGTGCCACATTGTGGGGTGGGGGGGGGTTATTTAAGAAATAGATTCGGGTTCGGTCGATTATCCAAAAAGGGAAATGAAAAAAAGAAATCCTATTCAGCATCTGGAAAACCTGGATTACATCCCGAAAAGCAATAATCCAGGAAAGACAAAGAACTTGAGTCCTTAGGCCATAAAATGCATAAATTTATATTGCGAAGCCTATTTTTCTTGGGGTTTGCAGCTTTCCTTCCCCCCCACTCCTGCTTATGATAATTTTTCCACTCCCCCCTTTAAAAAATAAAGGGGACTAAAGAGCCCCCTGTCTATTGAAGGGTTTGGGGATCAAGTAATAATAATAAATAATAATCTTATTTATAAGCCCCAACTATTCCGCGAACTTTACAATTTTGGACGGTGTGGGTACAGCAAAAAAATACATTGAACAATGAAAAAGCTACTTACAGATGAGAAAAAATGAGAGGGCCCGTTCCAAAGCTTACAATCTATTAGGGGTACGGGAAGACAAAGGGGTAAGAAGAGAAATTTTTACATGGCCACCATTGACTAAATATACGTAGAATTGGGATAAAAACCTGCCACCCAAACAGTATTTAAAACCCACCATTTAAACACAAAAAAGGAACAGCTTTTTTCCTGTTGCATGACCCAGTTTCGACCGCTTTCCCCAGTTGCAAATAGCCCACATTTGTTTCCCTAGAATACTTGGTACAGGAATTAATGATCGAATCAATGTTTGCAAGGTGCCCAGGTGCTGTGGTTGGAAAATAAGCCCAAATCATCACCTTTCTACCACTGTGCTTGACAGCAGGTTTTAAGTTTGTTTGAGGTTTGTGCTGAGCTGTGTTTGGTTTTAGATTTTCAAAATTGGCACTGTTCATCATGGCCAGTCATCTTCACTTTGTTTTCATCTATCCAAAGGACATTGTTCCAGAAGTCTTGTGGTTTGTTCAAATGCAACTGTGCAAACGTAAGCCATGGTTCCACTCTCTGTTCAGAAAGACAATGCCTTTAGCAATTTTTCCAAACAAGCTACACTTGTTCAGTCTTTTTCTAATGTTACTGTCATGTACTTTAATATGTAACATGCTAGTTAAGGCTTGTTAGGTCTCAGAAGAAGCTCTTGGATATTTTGCATTACCCAGTCTATGTTTGTGGTTAATCTGCTGAGGTGTCGACTCATCTGAAGACTGTGATCTGTCTTAAATGTTTTTCACTTGCCAATAATTTTTGACACTGTAGAATAATGGACTTCAAATCACTATGATTGTATAATACCTTTTTCCCCTAAAGTGGGTGCAAAATTTCTTCCCCAAACATTACTGATTCTTTACTTCTTGGGACATTTAACACATCCTGAGACTCTAGACCCCAAAAAGCTTTTTAAACACTTTTTGAAAATTAATTAAGGGAATTTGTTTAGCTGCTAATGGCTGCTACTTACCCTCTTAAAACCATTACACTAAAACTATAACTGCCATACAGTGACTATATAGTGGTAGTGGACACAGGTGCCTCAGACAATTTAGTGATTACAGGGCAAAAAGTTAAAGTGCCCCCTAGAGCTACCATTTGTGACACCAGTAGTTAAGTAAGTAAACACCTAATATACAAGTTATCCCTCAAATTAGGCAGGCAGAAAGGTAGATGCCCTTAGGTAGGCTAGACCTTCCAGATTAGTGAGGCAGATAAGTAGGTAAAGCATCTAGTAGATATATAGGTAGTTAAGCCCCCTATTAGATGGGCTAGCCAACCATTAAGTATATAGGTTTGTAAGCACCAGTATGTAGATAAGATTAGGTATGTAGGTCTCTATTAGTTAGGTAAGACCCCCATTAAATAAATAGGTAGGCGTGTCCACCATTAAATAGGAAGTCCGCCATTGTGCAAGTTGGTTGGCCCTCCACTAGGTAGGTAGGAAGGGTTCCTGGTAGTTAGGTAGGTTAGGTTATTTTATCTTTTAGTTGAAAAGGGATATATGCCCATCGTAGGTAGGCACGCAGGGGTTTAAAGGGAAACTCTCAAGGGAGGGGAGGTATAAAGCTTCCCTCAGTAAATAGGCAGGTACGTTGGCTTCCTGCGAACCTGCTGCAGTGAAGCAGGAGCAAGGTAGGGTAATTTGAGCTCACAGAATTTAATGTACTAAACAGAATGACAGAGAAAAATAGAGAGAGAGAAGGGGAGAGAACTGAGGCTGACATGCAGAGCAATTTCTACAGGGACAGTTGCAAAATGTGTATGGAATAAGAAGAGTGTCATGTTCTGAAGAGAACCAATAATCTTTTGGCTGTGCATTGTTCTCCCTGTGTCTGAAGAACAACTTGCCAAGATTCTAAAGCTGTATTGTCAGTGTGGTTCCCTCTTTGTCAGCGTACTACATATCTCAGCTTCAGCCTCACATCTACACACCTACCACCTGGGTGACCCTGCTTCTAGCACCCTCACTTTACATAATAAAAGTGTCCCTGAGCACTCTAGGTAAGGTGACCAGATGTCCCGATTTAGGCAGGACAGTTCTGCCTTTACCCTGTGTGTCACACTGCCTGTACAATGTTCCACTTTCATCCCTCTCTGATTAGGCCCATATGACTATGGCTGCCTGTCAGACTCACAGAGCACAGTGCTTCGGGGCACATCGAGGCCTAGCCATGCTGTGGTACACTCCACACTCTGTGTACACCCACACCCCTGAGGTACGCAGGCCCCCCCCCCCCCCGTCAGCAGTGTGATCAGGGGCAGGGACTTCCCAGATTTCACATCCCTGGTAACCTGTCACAAAGACGCTGGGGCAGCCATGGTTCCAGGTGCAGTGTGAGCCGTACATCATATCCTTAATCCACTTCCCTGCGCTACACCCGAGAGTGACATGTTCAAGCTCTGGAGAAGCAAGGCGCCCACTGAGGCCGAGCACCATAGCAGCAGTGACCAGGGTAGTGCAACTGTCCACGGGGACTCCTATCACCCCCTGCTATGACTGTGTGCCTTACACAATTGGCAGATACATTAAGGTGCCCCGTTCAGCTCTACAAACAATTATACGCAACTACAGACAAGATGGGAAAGTCCAGCCATCATACCGCTCAGGGAGGAGATGGGTCTTTGGTCTGACATGTGCATATCAACCCAAGAACAAAAGCAAAACAACTTGTGAAGATACTGGAGGAAGCTGGTAAGATTGCGTCATTATCCACAGTGAAAGGAGTACTGTATCAACAATGGATCTTCCAAATAGACAATGACCCAAAACATACTGCTAAGCTGGTTACAATATGGCTTGAGGATAACTGAGTCAATGTTTTTGAGTGGACATCACAAAGCCCTGATCTCAGTCCCATTGAAAATTTATGGGCAAAGCTGAAAAGGCAGCTGTGAGCAAGGTGACCTACAAACATGGCTCAGTTACACAAGTTCTGTCAGGAGGAATGGGCCAAAATTCCTACCAACTATGCTTGTGGAAGGATATCCAAAATGTTTGACCCAAGTCATACAGTTTAAGGGCAATGCTACCAAATACTAATGAAATGTATGGAAACTTTTGACTTTGCAGAAAGTAATACAAATATCTTAAATTTTTTTCTCTCTCTGATTATTCTGGCATTTGGCAAATATAAAATATTTTGGTAATCCTATCCTGACTTAAAACAGGTAAGGTTTATTCTGATTTTATGTCACACTGTGAGAAAAAACATGCACATGTGTATTTTTATATTATGTAAGTTAACTTCTGGTTTCAACTGTATGTATCCGTATAAAATTCTAGATCCAGTCTGATGGCAACTCTGGATCAGAAATGAAATCTTCCTTAGAGCAGATTGGTTCTTGCTTTATGAGTTTCAAAGCATTCATCAGTAGGGGAAGCTAAATTTAAAAACATCTTTATCTCCCTCCCTTTACCAACATTTTCCCCACCCTTGGTTGAACTTGATGGACATATGTCTCTTTTCAACCGTACTATGTAACTATATGGTGATGATATGAGGTCATGATGTGGTGGTCATTCAGTCATTATGTGATGGTGATATGATGTGATGATGTTGTGGCATTATTCAGCCACTATGTGATAGTAATATGAGGTCCAGATGTGGCTGTATAATTCAGTCACTATGTGGTGGTTATATGTGGTTATAATGTAGTGGTATTTTTCAGTCACTATTTGGTGGTGATAAGTGCTCATGATGTTGTAGTATTATTCAGTCATGTGGTGGTGATATGTGATAATGTTGTTGCGGTATTATTCATTTACTATGTGGTGATGATATGTGCTCATGGTGTTGTAGTATTATTCAGTCACTGTGTTGTGGTGATATTTGGTCATGGTGTGGCGGTATTATTCATTCGCTTTGTGGTGGTGATATGTGGTAATGGTGTGGCAGTATTATGTAGTTACTATGTGGAGGTGATATGAGGTTATGTTGTGGTGGTATTACTCAGTCACCATGTGGTCATAGTGTTGTGGTATTTTTGGGGCACTATGAGGTGGTGATATGTGGTCATGGTGTTGCGGTAATTGGTCTTCGTGGAATTCATTACTAGTTACTGTCAGTGTCACTGTGGTTGTGTGGGAGGACAAAGCATGGAAATGTACAGTGTCTGGGCAACTGGCATTGTGTGGCACACAAACCACTTTTGCTGCCAAACCTCTGGTCACCACACTCTAAGCCTTAGCAGATGTAGAAGATGTGAGACTATAAAGCAGAACAGGATAATATTCAAAAGTAATGCTACTGAAAAAATAGTTAATATCACAACCAATTTACAATGTGAGATTACTTTTGTTATCTGCATATTAGAATGGTCTTGTGGTTTACAGTATGTAGGTAGGACTACATGACCTCTACGAGTAAAAATCAACATAGATCACATATAACCAAATGATACATGAAACATGGTGTTTCAAGGACGGCAGCTATTACATATTCTCGTGACTTCAAAATTATTCAGGAAGTTAAAAAAAAACAACATTGAAAGGGTTTGAACAACTTCTAAAATCCTCCCTGGGGCAAGCTTGAAGCTCAGGTTGAGCCAGCTTTAAAGAATGGGGAAATAGCCACGCTTATGCAGCTCTACAATATTCGTGTCTGTGGGAGTTCCGAATATACTCAAGCACACGCATTTGGCTATATTTGGAACTTCAATAGAAATGAATAAAAAATTTAGGGCCCCCCCCGAGGTTGGTCATAGTGACACAATCCAAAAA